>WUQG02059992.1:0-10025 GCA_011317285.2 Androctonus mauritanicus | reverse complement strand
AGACAGAGGATAACGCTAGATCGAAAAACGTTAGATTGAAACATTTTAATGTTATTTTCCCCTATTTTTTGCCGGAACCGGAAAAAAGAATGTTAGATCGAGGAAAATGTTAGATCGACGAACGTTTGATCGAAGTTTTACTGTATTGGTAATTGTATACTCTTGAATAATCATTTGAAGTTTCTTAAACGTGAGTCCACTGGCATATAGTGTATTTTATTAATAATAATAAAAAATTGACGGTTAAGTAATTGAAAAGAGTCCTCGCCATATTTAATTTATAAATATAGCGCGGATTGTTTTCAATTACTTAACCGTCAAAATATATTTTAGCTAAACTTACGAAAATATTCAGAATAAAAATTTAACATTAATACAAATTATTCTGAAATCATAATATTTAAACATTTCTCAAGAAAAACATACAAATCGTTAAGAATATCTTGTCCTCCCATTTTGCATCGATGATTTTTTTTAAATTCATATTCGTTTTTTTATGCTCCAACAGAGAATTTTTCATCCTTAATATCTGATCAATGGAAATAATGGCCCGATTATGGAATTCGGTGCAAATTCTAATTAATAGGAGTTAAGTTAACCATAACACATTAAACAAGCAGTTCGTTCCATCGCTACTTTCCGAACATATCCTTTATTTTAGAATAATTAAAGAAAAAATATTAAAATTATATGTCATCAAAAATCATCTTCAATAGCTATATGTTGAAAGTCATAAAAATTCATTGAATAATTCTGTAATCATAGCATCAATGGTATCAAATATATTTATGCAGTTATTATTAAATACAATACTACCTGACATATTCAATATTGTCTGCGTAACATTTAAATGAATAATACTAACTTAAGTATTAATTTCTTTAAACATTATCCTAAATACAATATATTACCTTATAAAATCTTCAGGAACAATATAGGTAAGCCAATACATTATTTCCAATTTTAACGCTTAGCGCTTCCTGGTGATAATGTAATAAAATAAAAATCTTTGTAAATTTTTTATTACAGAGAAACCTCAAAAGAGTGAATAGCCATCATTTTTAAACGGATTAATCTGCAACTTTAATTAATGTTATTTAAAGTTCGACTTTAACAACCTGATCAGCCTGTTAAATTCTATGAAAAGTAATCAAATAGTCCAAAAGTTATTAAAGAGAATGAAGTTGAATGTCCTCCAGCGTTTAAAAATGTTAACATTCAACTTGCAGTATGAATTTTGAAGTTTGAATGTTCACCATTTTTAAATGCGTGCAGTTAAAAGAATAATTATGTCATAAATATCATCATCAATATTTTTAATGATATATTTTATAATCAAGTAATGTATTTATTTCACTTTGTATGCAAAAATAAAGAGAAAAAATTAGAAATTTGTAATCAGGGTCAACTCTAAACATCAACTAAGGAAATAAGTCTTTGGGATGGCAATTTTCAGAGGCGGAATTTTTACCGAGAAACTGAAAAAAAAACAAAAAAATTCGTAGGCGACTGCCAAAAATTTGTTTTAATTGGAGCAACAGAAAATCTAGTACCGGCTCTGTTTTCAATTAACATAAAACAATATTAAGATACTGTTTTCCTCATATGAAATAGTAAATGACCTATTTTTTTTTTTTTTTTTTTTTAAGCTGAATTGCATGCGTCAGTTTTTATGTACAGTACAAGTATTTATATTTACATTAATTATAAGCAATAAGGAACTCCAAAACTATGATGCGTATGCCCTCTTAAAGTTAATTATCTAATGTTTTCTTCTTTTTGATCCAGGAAAAAAGTGTTTTATTTCAAAGTTACAATTATGGTAAATATACAAATTTGTTTTAATCAAAGAAATATTTCCATATAATGTATAATTCAGTAATTTTTAACAAACTTTATAAATATTCACTCCCCATCCGATTGCAAAAATATCGAGATTTCTTCGAAAGATTATAAAAATATTATGAACTAAATTTTATATAGTGTAGATTAAAATCCCCATTAAAATACAACAATATATATTATTTAATGAAAATTCTTAATTTATGAAAATAAACAAAAAATATCAGAAACATGAGTCACTTAAGCAGAGTTGTAACTACACGATCGTAGATATCTCTTTAGAATACAGTACTTAACAGCTATCTTTTTTTTTTTTTTTATTGTATTTTACAGTATTAAATTATGTTAAATTGGATTATACAATAACAGTATTCGTATGGTATAAATATTTTATTATGCTTATGTTAAAAGTTTTCAATAGAAAACGATGTAACATATTTTTTTCTCTCTTCTTTATTGAGAAACTTGAAATGCGAGTAAATCATAAATTTTGTTATCATCAATTAATATGTTTCTGACTTTATTTTTGGAATTAAATATTCTATGAAGCATATTATATAAATACGAATTTTTTTTTTATATTTAAATAACTATTTAACGTACATAATAAAGTAAAAATTTAAATAACCAATGAATTAATTGAAGAAGCTGTTATAAAATTCTTAAAGGAATGTTTTAAGAAATCCAGACAGCCAGCGAAGTCATTAGATCCATTTACAGTTCTCACACTAAAACCACCCACGTGTTTTTGGACTGTGACCCAAGATGCTTTCACACAGCTGTTTAAGATATTTCAACTTTGACACTAATATAATTTCGAACCTAATTCTGTTACCAAAAAAAAATAATAAGTAATAGTAAAAAAAAAAATCCGAAATAACGAACGGATAATGGAGAATTTTCTTAATTAATTAAACGAAATTACTAGAGGGAAATTTAATAAGAGTATTATATTTCACAAGCACTTTGTTATTGATAAATCTGAACAGTAGTTTGGCTGAGTAATTACGACTTCCTTGGGATATTTGTTCCTCTCGCATCCGCTTTTGTCAAACTACGAGACGCATAATTATAAACAGAAGATAAAAGTTCGTTTCATTCAATTAATAGCTTATCTGGTGGCACGATCTTTCGCTTTAGTTTCATAAATTATAAACCAAAATGAAATATTTCTTTTTATGATAAAGTATTTTTTAAAAATGCTAAAGATATTTCGAAAATTTAAGTTTGAGAAGTCAAAATTCCGGTACGAAAAAAGACGAGCGTAGAAATATTGTATAGTTCAGGAAATCACCCACTGCTCCATCTGGAGAACATCAGTCTTTCCGGAGATCAGGTTACAATTCTAACTCAAAATGGAAAAAAAAATCGATCAATTACTGTTTTACCGATTTTATATACTGTATTTAATTTTTTCTTATCTGTTGCATAAGCTTAGATTGTTTCATCGACCGAAATTAAACATTTATCAATTTATCGTATTCGCATAAAAAATAAATGAGCGTAAGAAAATTTTATATTCTCTAAATATTCCGGATATTTAAAATTACTGTAAGAATTTAAAGACTCGATTTTTTTTTATTTATTCGAATTTTAAACATGTTTAAAATACTTTTAACACGAGTAATACATTTTAGTTTAACTTAAGTAAACAAAAACTGATTATCTTATCAATTGAATAAATTATTTAATCAGTTAAAAGGAAATTTTCAAAGTTAAAATGCTTAAATTTTTAAGCATTTAACTGATTACTTTTAACTGAAATCTTATTTTGTTTTATTATGAAAATAAAGAAAGATTTTAGAAGAAAGTCGAGTGAACTTAAAATCTAAATGTAACAAATTCTAGTTTAACTCCATTGACATATCAGTCAAACTGCATTAAGTTTACAGAAACAAAAAGAAACGAAACAAGAAAATAAATATTTTTACAATACCGCATTCTTAATATTCTAATTAATTTACGAAAATTAAAACGGCAAAATAAGGCGTTCTATTGCTGATAACTAGCAACTTAATTTATATTTTGTCATTAGAACTGGGAGATTTTTTTATTAATATTTTATTTTTTTTTAAAGAGTAAAGATTAAAAATATTATTCTCAAGTAATATATCAAAGTATTTTGCTCTATTGAATAGTTATATATCAAAGAGTATCGAGATGTTTTAGAAGCGAGGAAGCTTAAAACAAATTGGGATGCTTATAGAAATATTTGCAACATAATATATAATATTTTACAGTATATATCAAAAGATCAGATTTAATTTATTTGAAAAATCATTTTTATAAAAAATTCTTTTATTGCTTTAAATTGGAATTAAAATTCTGCATATTTTAATACGTCATTCATTTAATTTCTGCTGTATTCTAAATCAATTCTTTGTCAATCCAAATATCGCAACTTTTAAAACTCATTATAAAATACAATCTACTAAAATAAATTTATATATATTTATATCAAAATATCAAAAAAATTTCCTAATAATTCTTTCGATTGATTTCTAACTAATATCAGTTCTTAGCATTGGTGTCGCACAGTACTGTAATTCATGGTGTCAACCCTTCTTTCTCAAATTATATAAAATGTTTGGTCGTCAGAAAGCATAAATTTAAGAGTTTATAGTGGATATCATTTATTGTTAGAACCTATACATTAAAAGCCATACATACATAAACTAGGTACCTTAGTGTTTGGTCGTAAGCGTGTTAAAAAGGGTTGTAAAATTGGCAAAAATGTAATTTTTTAACGTACGTTTGAAAGCATTGGATGTCACCCGGTGCGGGCCGCACCCAACGCACCCCCCAGGGACACCACTGCTAATTTATTTATTAAAAAGTGGAATAAAATGAATTATTTAATTTTTTTTTAAAACAGATCTAAGTTAATTAGATCAGTACTCGTGAACGACTTAAAATATACATTTTTCTTAATTACAGTAGACTCTGTCAATCTAAACACTGTATAGAAATATATATACAGTATATATTGTTATCTATAACATACAGAAATCCCGAATTCTCTAGTATCAGTGTAGATTCTGTATATTGTAAATACAATATTGATATTCAGATTCTAGTATAAATTTGCAATTTTTTAAAGACAGATTTTTAAATATAAAAAAAAATTGTCGATAAAATTTAAATATTTTAGAAACTTACCTGGCCCAAATCAATGGTTAAATTTACTTCATTATATTTATTTCCACGTGATAAAGGAGGACTTTGCCACCATCTCTCTGTGCCATCAATAGCATATTCAGGTGGATGAGATATTTTGGGATCGTTAATATCACAGAAATCGCAAACCTGACCCTGGATCAAATTAATATTGGGATTGTCTAATCGATCCGTATTGGCACCGACTAACTTACAATATAATTCTGGTTCTGAAATTCCTTCTCCGCAAGTAGCGGATGAATAGATTTTCCTTCCTTCAGCCAAATTAAAATAAGGTGGATTTAATACCTGGCCAGAAAGTATCTGACCGGATGATTTTTCTACGTAAAGGACGAAAACTGTAAATAATAGAACCAAAGGGAGTTCACCATCTCCCTTACTCTTCGCCATTTTGCCGGTGAATGTTGAGTTTGACACTAGAACAGAACTTTACACACTTGGACGAGCCTATTCAAATAAGGGTGGGTTCGACTAATGAGGCAAATTTGTTTTGGTTGTTAACTCGTGTTTAAAATTGTTTCGGTAAAAATAAGTTAGATAAATGTTATCTGGAAAGTATAAAGTTTGAAATTGTCACTTAAAACTAAATCAATTAAAGTTAGTAAGACAAAATACAAGATTTGTTTTAATGGTAATATTCAAATTCGAAAGAAAATATTCTACCAAAATTATTTTGTCATCTACTTACAAAACTATTCTTAAAGTTAAAAAAAAAAAAATTATAACCGTTCTAATTTAGAAAACATTATTTGCAAGTGTTTAAATTAAATTTTATAAGAATTCGAATAAATCTATTATAAAAATCATATACAGTATACATTTACTAAAATTTGGAAATTTTTATAAAAATAATTAGATTGAATTTATAAAATTTGAATAAATTTATAAAATTATTATAATCAATAATGTATATATGTGAGTAGAAGGGGAAAAAAACCATCATTTTTTATTTATAAGAAGGCACAATTTTTTTTTTATTGTTGTTGTTGATAGGTTCAGAAACTACTGTTGTGAAAAATAAAAAAGTCAATTAACCATTTCAGAATGGAAAGGGATACTCAAAGAATGGTTTAAATGTAGGAAGTAGGACAATTACAGGGTTCCGAGTACCCCGCAGTCCTGCATAAACTTCCTGACGAAGTTACTGATACTGTAAATACAGTACTATATATAATGGACACTATACACCATTTGACTACAACTATGTTCTAATACACTAAGCTTAGACATTTGTTTCTTCCAAAATATATTTACAATACTATAATTCGAATTATTAAAAATTTATATAAATATAAAATATTATTTTAAGCACTATTTCAACCATTTTCTTTATAAATTTACTAATTTTAAAATATTTTTTAAGCTTTAAATTGTGTTTATATAAGTCTATTTAGGTAAAAATACTCTGATTTAAATAATAAATTATGTAAGTTTTATATATTGAAAAAATATGCGTTATAGGTTTATTTTTTCAAGAATATAAATATAAAAATATTGCCAGAAAAATTTTTATTTCATTTTTTCAAACAAATTAGATTATTTAATTAGTGATCAATTCCAGCAGTTCTCAAACTACGATTCGTGGACCACTTGGGACAAAATACAAGATTTGTTTTAATGGCAATATTCATATTCGAAAGAAAATATTTATTCTATCAAAATTATTTTGTCATCTACTTACAAAACTATTCTTTAAGTTAAAAAAAAAAGTTATAATGTTTTCTAATTTAGAAAACATTATTTACAACTATTATGGATTCAGTATTAATGATTTTATTTCAGTATTGTTTGATTTTTCAGTATTATGATTTTGTTCTGATCCTTTCTATATTTTTTATTAATCGTTATTGATGAATAATATATGCGATTCTTTGTTAAAATGAATGAACAGTTACTTTCTAATTGTATATATTGGCGTTTTTACTTGCTTCCATGTTGTTTCTTTCTCTACTACTCTCAATAACAGACAGAATAATAGATGTGTCACACGAAAACTATTTCATATTAAAATTTTCTATTATTATTATCTCACGATTTACTTGTCATCTGGCAATCAATTACCGACTTGTTATATTGAATATTGTAATTATTTTGTCATTGTTACTGTAAATATCTATTGAATAAAAATAATTAAGTGTTTATGGCATTGCGATATTACTATAAGTTGGTATTCCGCAACTTATGTGTAGTTGGAAAAGCGGTTCTCAGCGGTAAAAAGATTGGGAACCGCTGATTTTTCCAAGTTTCACGTTGCTTTCCATCCTGTTGCATATTAACCATTATAATTATATATCTGATTATCATTGTTTACTATGGAATGACGCTGATTTGTCAGATTCGAAAAAATAACAACTTTTGAATTGGAAATGTATAAGCCTGTATGGAATTATCAATGCTGGAACATAATTCTATTTTTCCATGTACAGTAATTTAATTGATAATATCTAATCAGAACCGTCAAATCTATTTTTAAGATTTTATTATCTAATTAATAATTATGAGGTTTTAAGATCACATGCAAAACGTGCTTACTTTCTTGAATATAAATATTGCACTGTTCTATTTTCTCATTCTTCTCTTGTTAATCCCCTCTTTCCAATTCCTCTGTTATATCCCACCTCCCTTATTTCCTCTTCCTTTTTCTTTAAGCTAAACCAAAGATTGACACCATTTTAAACCTTTTTGTGTATGACCTTAGCACATTCTCTAACATACTGCATACATATAGAATCCATCCTCCTATAACAGTGGTGTTCAACCTTTTTTTGTTATGCGAGCTACTTTTTTATACTAAGTTATTCGGCCATCTACTCTCTTATATAGATCACGTTTCCCCAACCCAAGAAGCTTATCCCAAACTTATATTTAATTACGTACAACTATGCAGTTAAGTGCGCTCATTCACTTCGGAAGATTCGCTCTCCCAGCCCTAAAAACTTAAAAATAAATTTAAACTTTATTTGTGTATTTAAAAATTTATCACTTTTAATTATTTTGATTCAACAAATATATTGGAAAACATTGTAAATTGTTTGTAAACATCTATTATTTTTTCTAACTCTGGAAAACCAAAGTTAGAAAAAACAACAGATTGATTATAAACTCATAAGTTACAGGAAATGCTGGCATGATTAAAAAAAAAATTTAACGCGAAATTTGGCATTGTTTGGAGCTGGTAATATTTTGATTATCAGGTTGATATGAAGAAGTGGACAATGGCAGGCAATCATCCAAATGATCATTCGTAATTTGGTTTCTTGATTTTTTTTATGATGTTTATATTCGAAAAAGCGGATTCTGACAAGTATGTCAATCCCAAACAACACAGAATTTTTTGCGCAATATGAGTTAATATTGGAAACTTTTCATGCGTGTACTTCCAAATGATAAGAAAATTATTGATTTGACAATTTTAACGAAAAATAAATAAACAATAGCAATACACTTAAAGAGAATTAAAAAATAATACAAGATAATGATATATAAATTATGTTTTCAGTTTTAATTAAATTTGTAAGGAGGAATAAACAAGGTATCGATCAAAAATTGCTCCGCTATCTATATAACCCCTGTCTATATAATATAGAAATTACGATCCAGAAAAATTAAGCAAATTGTGAAACCACATTATTATAAAACATTGCATATATAGGAAATGGAACGATAGAATGGAACTTCCAATCTTTTGTTTGATTTTGATAAAATATATATATGTACGGTATATTTTATTTTATTTTATTTTTTTTCAAAATTGTATACAAGTTATAATATCTATTCTCTACTGATACATAGATTTAAAGTTAATAAAATGACAGCATTATTCAAATGAATTAATAATGATAAAGTTTTCTCACAAATTATACTAAATGAGTGTTTTGAATAAAGTTTATTATATACATATAGTGTATAATAAACTTTATTCAAAACATTCATTTAATATAATATGTTGACTTTACTCTGTGAGAAAACTTTAGGCCTATCATTATAATTCATTTGAAATAAATTATTATAATTCATATATATATATATTTATATAAAATAAACTTTATTCAAATATATTTTATTATATATATATATATAAATTACAGCGTTTTTCATATGAATTATAACGACGATAAAGTTTTGAACAGAGTATCGTCAGAGTATCCTATATGAGTGTTTTGAATAAAAATTTAAAATTTAATTTAATTTTTTTTTAATTTATTCTTTATATGTAATAAATTTTTATTCAAAATACTTATTTTGCATAATATCTTGACTTTATTCTGTTCAAAAACTTTATCATCGTTATAATTCATTTGAAGAACGCTATAATTTTGTCTACTTGGAGTCTTCGCATCAATAGAATATAAATATTATAACTTATTGTTTATGTTATTATAGTTTGTATACTAAAATTTTTTATTTCGTTTCCAACCTATGAGAAACAAGTACTTATCGAATACAAGTAGTCCTCGACTTATGATGAGGTTCCATTCCGACGCCTCCGTCGTAAGTCGATTCTGACGTAAGTCAGAGGACTTTTTTAATTCTTGATTTGTTTGATTTCTGTTTAAATATTTTCATGAATTAAGTTTCTATTTAACTTAAAACGGTTAAACAATGTTTTCCTCGCCTTCTTTTTTACGTTGCAATTTTCATCCGTAGTATTATTTCTCTTACTGAATATGACAAAAGTTACTACAAGATATAGTAATAAGGCTTTGCTTTCTGACTAATGGCGACGCTACGAAATGTATGCAAAAACAATATGATATATATATGTATATGCAAGTAAAAAAATTGAATTAGACAATTTTTAGTAATAATTTTTGGCCGTCGTAAGTCGAGGATTACTTGTAGTCACGCCAGCAATGGAAGGAGTTTACAGTAAATTTCGTTTACCATATTCTTTCGACGTCATTGTTTTTGAGTTATGATGGAAACTAATTCGATTATAGGATGGAGCAGTGGAGGAGCTACAGCTATCGAGGAGGCCCGGGGCGGAAGTCTCTCTGGGACTCCCT
>WUQG02059981.1:0-10025 GCA_011317285.2 Androctonus mauritanicus | reverse complement strand
GAGAGTAGATGACTCTTTTAAAATTGATAACAGTCTTCAAGTAATGAATGCCAGAAAAACGTGCTCTTTACTAATTGACATGCTATGATGATCTACCTTGTGATTCTGACATTTTTATCTTGATCTATCATATCTTTTTTGTTTTTTTTTTTTTTCTTCTTTCTTTTCTCTCTTCTCCTCCTTTTCAGGGAAGTGAAATAAAAACGATGGTTGTTAAAGAAAATGACAGATAATAAATCTAACATTAACTCAACACTGTTGAAGAACACGGATACAAAACTTGCAGAGGTCACATAAAAGGAATGGTATGAGAGTACCGTTATTTTGTTTCATACAAAATCGGGGTCATGTGTCGACCTAGTTCGATATTTTATTATACAGAAACGGTTTTCTCTCTCTCTTTCTCTCCACATGTCATTCTGCAGTGAGACTCGTGAAAATGCATTATGAAAATAGAAAAAAAATTAATCAGTTTTTTTTTTTACTGTAAGTCGACTAATTTCAAACGATGTTTAAATTTATACAGAGTGGGGGAAAAAAGGAAGAAAAGGAGGAGTTAGTTTTTTCTTTTCTTTTTGCGCGGATTAAATTATTCTTTATGGAGATAATATCGAAATGCGACGTTATTAATTTAATGGTATCGCTGTAGAGTAGTTCGAGTTAGACTTCTCCAAAGATCACCGAGATTGTGTTGAGAACAACAGGAAACAAGGTCGCATGGAGGTTACGAGAGCAGAGAGACTGGAATAAACGATACGTATCCGCCTCGTTTATTAATCTCTTCGTAAGGCCTTTAAGGCTAGGTGAGAGGAACTTCTCTTCCTGAATCACAAAACGACGAGAAAGAGAGAGAGAAAAAGCATCTTTCATTCAGATAAGGATGCTTTTTTATACGCTTTTATTTCATCCAAGATAAACAAAAAGTCTTCGAACGAATGGAAAAGATCTAGAAATTGATAAAGAAAAAAAATGAATTATTATATCCGAATTTGAGCGGAGGCATTCGATATAATCCATTTATCATCATTAGCTAGGATTTAACGTGTATTTTTTTTTTTTTTTTTTTACATACGATTTATTTTCGAAATCATCGAAGCAACTTGAAAATATCTGAATGCGAAAACAAAAATTATTTTTCATTGTTGCATCGTAAATCTTGACCCACTTTTATTGAACATTAGTAAAGATAATCATTGAAGCGAACAAACATCGTTGAGCGTATGTTGCTACACAGATCGGATCAAGACCTGTCAGACAGTGTCATAATTGCTAACGAGCTGAATAATGATAGCGTATTTTTCGTTTTACGTTATTACTAAATATTTTTTCTCGATATCGTAAATCAGACCGTTTTCAATTAAAAAAAAAAAAAAAAAAAAACGTACGATTTTATCATTTTCGTTCGCAGTTATTGTTCTTGTTTAATTTTAAAGAGTATCGATTTGTCCCTCGATGTTTTAAAACGTGTTGATGGGTAATCTTACCTCAGAAATTTCATTGTGATCTATGAAGAGAGCGATCGGTGGTGACGTTCTGTATCTCAGAAAACATTAAACTATCAAAAAAATAAAAATAAAAATATATATATTTTTCTCCATTTTTAAAGGAATATAATATATAGTTGATTGTTAATATAAAATCTTCACATAACGATTCATCCGAATATCTTTGTAAAGTCGGGATTATAGTTAAAAGATTTGTTGCTTGTTTGTTATCTTGTTAAAAAACTTAGCCTGCTGTATTTTTAAATACCCGAATTAATTACAAATTAACGAAATATTTTTACTGTTAAAAGACAAAATTAACTTTAAACATAAAAGACTGTCATTTTACTTTGTTTCTATCGTGGTATCAAACGATGCTGCGAAGAAAAAAAAAATCATATTCTTGTCGCGTAAGTAGCGAAATTAAAGGGGGAAAAAGGAAAAAAAAGAAGCGAGCTCTCTAGTATATAAAGTGAATTTAGTGTTTAATGATTTTTACAATCTTTCAGATCTCCATTCTTTCACCTCTTTGCTGCGCGCCTTGACGAAACAATCCAATCAATAATCCAGAACAACATCCCTAAGGAACCGAACCAGCTGATCTGAAAAAGTCGTCAAAAGATGGAGCTCCGTCATCGTCATTTGAAAACTGAACTTGTTTCTCCGTTACTTAGCAACAACCAATCGCACCTACTCACTCAACCGAATAGACCAATAAGATGGCATCAAACCGTTTAGCTTTGTAGCGACGGGGAGATCTTACCAACCGCGAGTCAATCTTTAAGTCGAAATTATTCCATCCCTATCTAAACATTATTCAATTTACGTGAACATATGGATTAGCTAATTGATTTTGTTGATATTTTAACCGTATACTGGATTATGTGTTGTTTAAAAGTGGTAAGAAACATCTATTGAAATCTGGTGGAGTCTAAATTCTCCCCACTTCGATGCTGATCGGTGATCGGCCATGTTTGAATCGTTCCGCAGATCAAACGATCAAAAATCGTTGTTTTTCTAGTTAATTCCCAAGGATTTTAGTGATGTATGGCCAGGTGAATATCGGTAACAAGTGAATGTTTGATAAAAGTGGCTGTTCGGCAATTAAAATAGTCGAGCTAGACTATAATGTGACCAACCATCTTTCAAGTAGTATCGTCTGCCTAAGAAACGATATTTAGAAATTGTTTTTTAGGGAAAAGTAAGTAAATCGATTTCATTCTGTCTTATATAAAAAACAAATATTAACTTTCCGATCTTTTACCTAACTCATTAACGTGTCATAAGATGATACGAAGATGTTTACGATGATTCCTTCACTTCAACCAATCCTATTCTTTGTCCGCCATTTTCGGTAATTTCAGTTTAGATTCTATTCGAAATTGCTTTCTCGTTTTTGATTTCGGAATCTTTTTTGCGTTCTACACTAGGAAAACGTTTGGCAAGATTTCGATCTTTATCGTCGATCTGTTGTTTTCGAATGTCATGTGATGAAAACGATTGTTTTTCAACATTCGTTTCTCTTGTTATGTTAACATCAACACACATTCCCTTTAAATATAAAAACTCTTGAAAATATTTTGTCGTTAAAAAAAAATGCAGTGAAATTATTTATAAGAAAAAATATGTATATAAAAAAAAATAAAGTTTATATACAGATTATCATCTAAGTAGGTTTATATGTCACTTAAAATGATAAAGATTCATATACATAATGAAGTTTTAACAAATTTCTACTTTAAAAATCATATACACTCATTATCACTTAAATTATGTATCAAAATAAACTTTACGTTTCTGCAAGTTTTGTTGAAAAACTTCAGCAATATAGGCTATATATATATATATATACAGTATATAGTATCTTATGTGACAATGATTAAGCAAAAATATACGTTTAATTTGTTTGGAATTTTTATTAAATTATATACATATATGTATATATTTTACTATTAATATAATAAAAATAAATTGTGAGGAGTTTGAATGAATTTTTAAATTTAAATAATAATATTGGCATAATCAAATTAACTCCAGTTAAATCAATAAAATTTAATTCAAATTATAATTTCAATTTGTCAAAACTGTATAAATTTAAAATTGATTTTTATTATATTTATCTATTTTTTAACCTTTGTAATCTTTTTAATGAAGAATGTCCTAATTTTTTATTTTATTTTTTTAAATATTTCAACTATTAAACAAAGAAAAATTAACTGTTTAATTATAAATTTTTTAAATTAAATTTAAATCGTTTTATAATTATAAAATAATAAATAAATATTTGGTATTTATGAAGACTTCTAGCTTTGTAACAAATTATAATAGAAAGTAGGTTTATATATCATGTGAAGAGATAAAGATTCACATAAGTTATTCTTGATTTTAGAGATTTATTATGCTTATAAAAAATCCAGTTTTGACATTTAATGATTATCATGTTCAGAATAATAATTTTCAAGCCATCAATGAATGATCCTCAGAAAAACTTGTTTGATAATTTATGCCTGTTGCAAAATAAATATTTTTATTTTAAATGTGGAATGAGTTTTTGACAGTCATTGTAATGTCAGAGTTGTATTCATATATTTTGTTTTTAATAGTATTTATTAAAAAGCTTCGATATTAATATATACTATTTTTACTTTTAAATCTAATAGAGTTCACTTACGATGAGAAAGGGAATAATTACAATGTTATCTTATGATTAAGCATGATTAAATCTGAACAAATTTTTTTATTACAGCATTATTTTTTCTTACTCTAAATTTTATTTAAATTGTATTGAATTGAATTATTTCTAAAAAATCAGATTTTTTTTTGTTTGTTTACTTATTTTTCTCATTATTTGAGAATTTTATGAAGACTTTAAATTAGATTTTATATATTTAAAAATAAAAATAATAATAATAATTTATTTTTGTTTATTTTGTCTCTCTTAATATAATGAGTTCTTATCTAATAATTTAAAATTTTTTATTTATAGTTAAATAAATAAATCATTAAAAATTTTCTAAAATTGAAATAATAATAATCAGAATGACAATACTGGATGATGATTGTCATCATAAATGCTACAATTTTCTATAAATCATAAATCAATGTTTTCTGTAAATATTTTTTGTGCTAATGTCTCTTAGAGTTTCTTAGATATCCTTATGAAATAAAAGTTAATTGAAATTGAAATATTTATTCAAAAAAATTTATATTTTTTGTTTTTTATTCGATATCGTTCTCAAATAAAAACAATCTGAATTAACTTTAATGCATAGACATCACCGTATATTTTATTTATGTTTATAATTCTACATATGTTTATAAATAAGTTGTCGATAATTTGTCGAGATTTCAAACAAGTCTTTAAATTAAAAAAAAGTACTAAAAATCAGATTTATTGTTGAACATACTTTAATTTAAATATAAGCACTTATTAATTGTTTTTTTATTTTATAAATAATTTCACAAAAGAAAGATAATTTTACAGGATTTTTAAACTTACTTACCCATTATATCATTAAAGATACACTATTATAAATAATATAACTCTGTTTACATATGGCTTTTATTTATTTAATTCTGATAAAAATTAAAAATATTACTTTAATTAAATATAGCATTTTATTTTAATTATATTAATTCGAAACAATATTATTAGATTTTAAATCATTTTTTAATTTTATGAGTTATAATTTTTTGTTATTGTTTTATTTGATAAATACTGGCTGTTTTAGTTAACCACTTTGATCTGTTATGCAAGTGTTAAAATTCTCTATTAAATGATTAATAAAAACTATTTTAATTTTGATGTATGTGGTTATAAATTATTTGTTTTTTTTAGAGATTAATAGTCTTGTTACATTGAATATAGTAACGAATTAGTTAATCTATTTATTATGTGGTAAAACAAGTTTTTTAAGTAATTAATTATTAAATTAACTTTTATTTAGATATATATATAGTGTGTAAATTGTTTTGAATTTTATAATTTGATATACTTAAAAAATTACATAATCTATATTTTTAATTTTTACAGGAATGTGTTACTGTTCGATGAGCTTATGTAGGGATTAAATTGTGCTTTTTGCAAGTAATTCAGCTTATAAATTACATTTTTTGTGTTTCTGTTTTTAAAATGTCATCTTTCCTATAGACAGTGGTCAATGTTGGTTTTCAATATGTGTTTATTAAAAACTGGACCTCAAATAGGGAATAGCCATGAAGGAATGTGAAATACGTAGCTGTGTTTGTGATAATGCAGTTCCAAGAAGCAATGCCATCATGGCCAGTCAAGTGCATGCCAATCCTGTGTATGTTAAATGGTTTTTGGATGCTATTAGAAAAATCAAACATCAAAAACAAAGACCATCACTTGACAGAATATGCAATGCAGTGCGTCAATGTCATAAAGTTACCAAGGATTTACTTGTGGAACAACTTGAATTGGCTGTGGCAGATGGTGCAATTCTTAAGGTAAGATTGCAAGTTTATATTCAATAATTATTACGACTGTTTATTATTAAGCTTTAATTAAATTCGTCTGGTTTAAATGATAGTGAATATTTCTATTTATGCCAATATTGATTATTTATGGATATGTTATTAATAGACAAATAATTATATGAAAGTGATAATAAAAAGTATATAATGATAAAAAGTGATAATTAAATTTAACAATATTAAAATTAATTTATCGATCTATATATATCAAATACAATTTATTATATTAATATCTATATAAAATACATTTATCAATAATAGATTGTGATAATGGAAAATTAGATAATACAGTAATTATCAGAATAATAAATACGAAATTTGAATTAACCCATAAAAGTGAAATAATTGCATATATTATAACTATAATATTTTTAGCAAATAGATAAAAAAAAAAAAAAAAAACTTTAATAGATTAAATTTATATTTTAATGATTTTTTAATAGATTTCTTTTCTTATACGTAAATATGAAATAGTTACCGAGTTTAAATGATGATAAAATAAATAACGATTAGTTAATGCATACTATAGTTATGAATTGATATATAGTATAATACTGAATTTATAACAAATCACTATTGTATAATTTGATGTGATTGCAGGTTTGATTCACAAAACAACTTAATTTTTTATTTAAATGCAAACAAGGTTAACTTCAAATTATAATTTATATTATTAATTGATTATTAAGGAGATAAAAAATATAATTATAGGGAAACAGGAAATTATCAACCAGATTATTCTATGCATTTTTGTATACTATATAATCTGATCTGCATTACTGCATATATATATATTTTGTTTTTTTTTTTTGTAAGGAAATAATATATTTGATTATAATTGCATAATTAAATATTTAAAGAAAAAAATGAGTTTTATATTTTTCTTTGTTATTTTCATTGAATTTATTTAATATTCAGAAAATAAATATGAATTTTTTATGTGTAATTACTGTTAAAAATATTTCTTATAATTTTGAATAAATTTAATGTGCAATTAATAATTAATAAAAATATTTTTTAAAATAGATCATTAGTTATGAATCAGAATAAAAAAAAAATTTTGTTTTGAGGGATAAAAATTATCAAACAAAAATTAAAAAAGTGTGAATATGCGTATATTTTTTTTTCTTACTACAAGATTATAGCAGTAGTAGTAAAAAAAAGTGTGTAAATTTAAAAATCAAGTGTAATTTAATAGTTTATGTATTTATAACATGAAAAAAAATTCAATATATTTAAAAAAAATTCTGAAATAGGTTTTCAACAAGGGAATGTGTTCCTACAAGGACCCCACTCGGATGTCCGAGCTGAAAAGCCGTACAGTTAAAGTGACAAGGAATACAGATGTGTTCAAGTTGTTTCAGAAAGCTGTAAGAGAGCTTGGTGAATCCGGTGGATCTACTTTGCGTTCAATAGAAAAATATATAAAACAAACCCACAATCTTCAGATAGCATCAGGTGTAGACTTCACTAAACAACTCCAAATAGCTGCCAAGAAAGCTATTGCCAGTGGTCATTTAATTCAAGATGGTCGCTGGTATAGGTGCAATAAAAAAGGTGCAAATTTTATTGGAGAAAATGCAGAAAATGGACAGAAATATAAAACAGAATCCAATAATAATATCCAATCATATAGTGGAAATAGAGCGACTTCCAATTTTTTGCATCATAAGGTAAGCAAGCAAACAAAAAAAAATCATTAATATTTGATCATTAATTTATATTTAAGCATTAGAATAAATTTTTATTTTCATAATTAATTAATTAATTCTTTTTTTTTTTAATATTTTTAACAATTAAAAATTTAATTATAAGCCTAATATGTGATAATTAAGAATTAAATAATTCTTGGACTTATTAGATTTTAAAATCTTATTTAAAAATGTAAAAATTTTTTTGTGATATATGCAGGTTCTGGATATAAGATATCATTGACATTTTGAAACCCATTAACTTGAAGCTTAATAACTTGTAGAAAATCCCGTGCATTTTTTTTTATAATCAGTTTGATGATTCAAAGAATATATATCTTCATTAATTTACATTAATTAAAATTTTTTTTTTACATATGTTTTTTTTTTTTAAATTTTCTGAAAAATAATAAATAATTTTTGATATGTTTATAATTTATCATTCAGTTTCTTTTTAATAATAGATGAATATTTTTTTTCGTTTTTACAAATTTAATTTATACCTGTGTAAATTTATGTTAAAAAATAATATATGTTTTATTAAAAAATAAAATATTTATTTATTGATTGTTTCCAGAGTGAACGAAACATAGACTGAATATGAAATGAGATGATGTTTTTCTGCTAAAGAAACAAAAATTTCCGTAAAAATTTTATGAAATATTACAAAAATACATTAGATTTGATATAAATTTTACAATCTTTATTTGAGTCAGTTTTGTGAATATGTAATTTAACCAGGCCATAATTTTTCACTGACAAAAATGAATGATGGTTTTTAAAGTAATCTCTGAATTTTACTTGGAAGTTAGAATGATTACTATCCTGTAAAAGGTGCAAAGAACTCAAACACACATTAATTTCCAGTTTATCATGTAGTAGTAGTAGTACTTTTATTATTTTAAACTGATATTCAGTTAATCATTTAAATTTTACTGGCGTTGTCATTCTGATGTTGTTGTTGTTTACACAACTGAATGGACAACTTTATTTAAAAAAAAAAAAAATTAATAATTTGACAATATATTTATTTATCGAGAAGATAAATCTACTTTTTGCAATCGTGATAATTTATATATATATATATAGAAGAGGTGTGTACACACATCTATATGTTTTTAATGAGGGTTAATAATTTGAAGAGCAATTTTGAAAAATAGTAAAATTAATTTATATAATCAACACGAAATAAAAAAAAAAAAAAAAATTATTATTGGTTTAAAAAAAATGGTTGTTTGTATTTTATTAAGTTCTGTAAACCTGAAACAGGTTGAAAAGTAATAAAAGTAGAAACAATTTGATGTTATTGGAAATGAAGTAGTTTAACTTGAATAAAACGAAGCCATTAAAACGAGTCGTTAGTTTTTTTCGTGTTTTTCTTTTTCTTTTTTTTATTTTGTTTCTTAATATTTTTATTGTAATTATTGTCGGCAAATACGTAGTAAAAGTCAGATCGGTTGGATGTAAAAGAAAATTGCCATTCAACCTAAGAAAAAGGTGATGAAGGTCGTCAGAATGACTTTCACCTGCGGGACCTCCTGTTTAGACGACCCTGAAACTTTAGTCGCGCAATAAATCATCATACCGAGTCACTTTTTTTTTTTTTTTTTTTTTTAATACTTATTTTTCTCCTCGAGATATAAGCATGTATGCATGTGTAGCAAGATGGATTAATGAGTATTGCCAAACTTAGCGCAAAAGATTAACTGATAATGAGTCGATTTGCTCGCTTATAGGATAGACCCCATTGTTTGTCACTGTAACTGGAGATGGTTTATCAGAAAGAAAAGCCACTGATTAGATGTTGCGAAATTCTTTACTCGTCTGACATCAATTCCTAGTAATGCTACTTGATAGCACGATTCAAAGAATTCTAGATTGCCCGCTTTTGTTTTTAATAAATGCAATTTACAAAGGTATTTATTTATTTATTTTTTTTTTAATATTTTTCCATTTGCTCATCAGCCATCCGTAAGCCTTAGAAAAATAATCTACACGTTCCTGTCGTCTTCTTCTTCTTCGAGAGATAAAAGTGTGCGTCTTTGGCAACACAACTGCGATGTTTTCTATTCTCGTTCATGCTAAGGTTGGAGTTCATTGTACGGCGCGTCGACCGGTGCAAAAACTCCCCCACTAATTAGGTATCTGCCATTGACAAGAATACGCGGAATGTCACCCACTAACGTTCCCTTTAATGCTACCATTATTAGTTTTTCTCCCCCTCATTCTTGTTGTCCTTACGACCTTGGTTAGTAGACGCTTCGCTTGTCTTGTTGGCACCTAAGCGCCAATCGAAACCTCTTCTGTGTTAGGGTAACTGGGTGTGTCGTGTAAATCGCCGTTTCCCCCTTTG
>WUQG02059970.1:0-10025 GCA_011317285.2 Androctonus mauritanicus | reverse complement strand
TATTAAGTACATTTTAAAGCTTTAATTGTGTTTTTCTTTTTAGTACACTATGCACATAGATTAAAAATTTTCGGGTGAATATTATTAAATCTTTTTAAAAAAATGGTAATTATGTAGATGACAACTAAGATGACTTTTGTTAAACTGACGACGTTGCGGTTCAGATCGGAAATACAAATTCCCAATTTTCATTTTACAACCCATCCGATTTCCGAAGACAACTTTATTTAATGGATGAAAATTGCTTTAATAAAAATATTTCTCATAATTATAAAAATATAATAGTACGGTTTTTTTTAATTTTTGGAACCTAACCTTCTTTTTTTGCCTAGTTCTTTATTTCGTATAACACGGATTCGCATAATACTGTATTTTTTAGGAACCTAACAACCGTGTTATGCGGGAGTCACCCATATATTTTTTTATTATCTTGAGCTGTTTAAAATTATGAATAGTTTTTTTTATATCCTGAACAAGGGTGTAAAATTAATTCTTTCGAGTATTAGGTGATTTTTTTTTTTTGCAATTGTATTTTAACCATTTTAGAACTATTTAAATTTTTTTGCATTAATATTTTACTCCAACTGATTCGTGATAGCATATTTTGATATGAAATTCAGATTTCTAAGCAAAAAAAAAAAAAAAGACATATAAATGTAAAATTTTATTTTAAATTTTTATGAATTTTTTTTTTTTTTTTGCTAGTTTGGTACCAAATGTCTATGCATTTCATAATATTAAAATTCGATTATTATTTTTTGAATGAAGTTATATATATAGATAACGTATGTGTCTAAAAATCTGTCAGTTTTAAAGAAAAAAAAAATATTTCTTTGGTTCCGGTTTTGTTACCGGTAGTAAAATTTCTTTCTTTGTTTATTGATTTATTGGTTTTATAATTTATTCAAAGCATACAAGATTTTGTTCCAAATGCTAGAGTTTTATATGCTTATTTTTATCAGTAGTTTTAAAAAATTTATACATTTACACACATACGAGCAGGGACTTTCAGAGAAAATGTGAGGCTGGGGCAACTAATATCTTTTTAGGCCCTTCAAAAAAAAGATAAAATTGACAAATATACACTGGTAAGCGTACAAAAAAAGCAAAACATTGATGGAGAACTTCAAATTTTGGCAAACACTGAAGCTCGAACAGTATACATATTGAGTTATTAAATTGAGGCCTCTAAAATTGTGAGGTCTGAGGCAGCTGCCCTCCCTCTTGTCACCCCTCTGATAGCCACTGCATACAAGGTATAAAAAGTTTTCGAGAAAGAGTAGAAAATTTTAAACAGAAATCAGTGTGAATACATTAAGAAGTAATTAAATAAAATTTATATTTTTTAACGATATAACTCTGAAATACAAGAAAATGTTTTGCTAGTTCTCTGCACTATACATGTGTACAATGTGCTTATATAATTTTCTATCTAGTAAAAATACATTTTTTGAACACATTATTAACAATATTATTAAGATTATTAAGTTTTATTAATAAAAAAAATTGTTTATTTATTTTTAAGATATAATCTAAATTTTTAACAGATGACGAAGAATTAAAATTCAAACATTTCTTATCTGCATTAATTGATAATGATGTTTAAGCATACAATAACAACTCATTACTCTCATATTTCACTAGTTATTATCTTAATTAAATTATATAATATATTTTATCGTGAAAGCATAAGTAAATTATCCAGATATGATTCGATTTTAGATTGGTTTCAGAATAAAAAGTCCGTTATAAGCATTTATCTATTTGTATGGAGCAGGATCAAAATTAGAAGAAAATAGTAAAACTTGATTGAATATCTTACATTAAACTTTATTAAATACTTTAATTTTCTTTTAATTTGATCCTATTAAATTCTGTTGCAGTTAAGATCCATAAAGGAAAATATGAATTTTATGAATCCTGTGAGTATCTTATATCAATATTGATATTAGATATGCACAGGATTCATAAAATTCATATTTGCCTTTATGGATCTTAACTGTAATAGAATTTAATTAGATACAGTAATATCCCGAAGTTACGTAATAGACGGGAGAGAGAAACATATTACGTAAGTCGGGGTACATACAGATTCCTAAATCTAAACAAACGTAAATGGATCTCCTTTATGGATCTTAACTGTAACAGAATTAATTAGATACAATAATACCCCGGAGTTACGTAATAGACGGGACAGAGAAACATATTACTTAAGTCGGGGTACCATATAGATTCCTAAATCTAATTTGAAGTACATAAATATTAGGTTCTTAACTAGCTCTTTATTACCAAGAAAACAACAAATTATTAAAGATATATGTAGTTGTAATTAAAGACTCTTAATCAACAAATCAACACATGAAATATATATACACACACATATATGTGCACTATATAATTGGGAAACAAACATAAAATGTATCTCCTAATTTACGTAAGTGGGGGTATTACTGTAAAAGTATAAAATTTAAGATAACTATGTTGAAAAATACAGAAGGAAATTTTCCTCAATAAAACTTTTATTTTCCTCAATAAAGAAAAGAAAAAATATATATTAAATCTCCGAATAGGTACAGAACAAAATTTATCATCTTTAATCATAACTTATATTAATGAAAAATATGAATTACTTAATCATTATATCTTTTATAATTATATATTATTTGTACACTTAAATCTGTTGTTTATTAATTCATTTATTTTTTATTATTAATTTATTCCTCTCAAATATAAATTTAATTAATTGTAATATTTGCATTAGTTTGAATTTTATCTAAATTATTTTCAAGTGCTGATTTCTTAAACTGATATTCTATATAAATAGTTTTTATTCACGTTATAAGTAAGTAAAGGCCATAGAATGATATTATAATTAGATAAATGACTAAATATTAAATTATTTTTATAAATTATATAAAATTAATACAATTTATTATCTTTTACTTGATATACAGAGTGAGCACAAAAACATTCCAACATTCCAAGGTTTCAAAGGGTAAAATTTAGCTCTAGCTGTCAAAATCATGCCAAGCGATTCTTTAAAGAAAATAAATGAAAATTCTTGAGTTAACTGAACCGTAAATATCAATTTTATCAAGATATTCATGTTAATTTTATTTTATTTTTTTTACATTTTTTAATCTGAGAATGTTTTTGTGCTCACTCTGTATTTAGTCATTTTAAAATGATTTAAAGTAGTAGTTTTTCTAATATATCCATAACACGATAAATTTGACTAGTCATATCCAGTTCCATGAATGCGTTTAAAAACTATATCTTGAATTTTTAATTTGATAATTGTATCTGATGAAAGAATTTTCGAAAAGTAATGCTTGTGATAAATGATATAATGTCGCTTTATTGACATAAAAAAAAATAGTCATAAGTGAAAAATAGAAATAATTATAGTATTTAAAACAGCAAAACATTATATATTCTCAATCAATACTTTAATGAAATCAGTTCTAAATTTTTCAGTTTTAAACTGTTACATACTCATACACAGTAGTTATCAGAGAGGGGGCAAGAGGGGCCTCATGATTTTAAGAGCCTCAATTTATAACTCAATATATTAGAAAAAATATAATTGTATATTTTTATACTGTTCGAGCTTCAGTGCTTGTCAAAATTTGAAGTTTTCTATCAATGTTTTCGCTTTTCTTGTACACTTACCACTGTATATTTGTTAATTTTTTTTTTTTTTTTGAAAGGCCTCAAAATTATTAGTTGCCCCAGGCCTTGCATTTTTTCTGAAAGTCCCTGCTCGTAAATATAGCAAATTAAAAATCAACAGTCATAGCAAAGTCCGATAGAATAAGAGATTAAGTTTTGTTTGCATATCAATTGAAATTTTTCGAATAAGATTAAGATAAAAATTTTTTAAAAATACAGTTTTGTTTGATTTTATTATTTAAATATTTTTCTGTTAAAATCGGTTCATATTTATCAACATAAACTATATAAAGAACATTAATTCTTATTTATTTTTACCTTTATAACTAACTAACTTTAATGATGATTTATTTGCTCACAACACTCGACACAATACATAATACTATTAAATGAATGAAAATCACTGTAATTAATAATAATATGTCAGTACCGTATTTCGTAAA
This sequence comes from Androctonus mauritanicus, assembly GCA_011317285.2. Taxonomy (NCBI): domain Eukaryota; kingdom Metazoa; phylum Arthropoda; class Arachnida; order Scorpiones; family Buthidae; genus Androctonus; species Androctonus mauritanicus. The sequence continues at coordinate 5,910 of WUQG02059970.1, read as the reverse complement.
GGAGATTGAGAGGTATAAAATTAATTAGTAATTAACGCGTATAGAATATCTAATGGCGATTTCATGAAGTCTTGGATATATGAGATCACAATTTAATAAATAATCGATTATTTGAATAGAATGTGATTGAATATCTACTAAAATATGGTTGAATATCCAAAATTCTATGAAATCGTCATCAGAAAAATTTCTACACCCGTTAGTTATCAATGAGTAGACTCTAACTTCGTACTATGATAGTACAGTAAGAAGAAAAATATCATTAAAATTTCTAACTGTACGTTTAAATTGCAGCGATGTACATAAATATATATATGTTTTTCGGATTTCTCTTTGTTATTCTTCTGATAATATTTTTACTTTTCAGTTTTGCGGTCGAACAGTTTGATTTGTCACAAATCTGTCGACAATATAATGTCAGTTTTATATTTTAAATTTCGTTCTCTTCGGTCGATAATTTTGCCGTAACAAAAGGAACAAGGAGGAAACAGTAAATCCATAATTTTCGAGATATTGTACCCTCAGCCTCTTCAGTTTACGCTATTATAATAGCAACATATTCTATATTGTTATTAATGCAGCACAATACTCAAACAATGCATTAATAGCAGTTTCTGGACTATATATAAATATATTTATTTGTATGTAGAAATGCGTGGGCAATTGATGCACGAACTTGTAATAACTTTATATTTTTAGTTAGTATTCATTAAAGAACACTGTTTTGTGAAAAGGAAAGTTAAAAAATCATTATTCTGACTACAGAATAGTCTCGATTATCAAAAATAAAGATTTTGTTGTTATCGTTGTTTGATTTGGGCATCAGCCCTTATAATATTGTTCTTCCATCGATTACGTTGTAGTAGCACTACATATAGAACTATATTCATTGCTGCATATACAAGTAGTCCTCGACTTACGACGGGGTTCCGTTCTAACGTCTCCATCGTAAGTCGATTCTGATGTAAGTAGAAGACTGTTTTTAATTTTTGATTTGTTTGATTTCTGTTTTAATATTTTCATAAATTAAAACGGTTAAAGAAAGCTTTCCTCGCCTTCTTTTTTACGTTGGAATTTTCATCAATAGTATTATTTTTCTACTGGACATCACAGAGTTACGACGAGATATAGTAATACGGTTTTGCTTACCGACTAATGGTGACGTTGTGATGCGTATACAAAAGCAGTGTTGATATATATGTGTATAAGCAAGCGACAAAGTTGAATTAGAGAATTTTTACTAATAATTTTTGACCGTCGTAAGTACGAATCGTTTAAATCGAGGACTACCTGTATACAGTATGAAAGTTTCTAAGGAAAATTTCTCAAAATCCAGGACTTATGAAATCGTGTACAGTGGATATTTGACTGTATTGACTATACTTGAAGCCCCTTCGATTTTGTTAAAAAAAAATCTAGTTTGCCATCCGACATCCTCTCCTTACATAAAAATGAACTTATAAAGTAGAATATATTGTAAAATTTGTATCGTACTATTTGGATGGCTCTTTTGAATTTTGGATAAAGAATATTACATTTTTTTATATTAAATATCGAAATAAGTTATGTTTTTCGAAGTGAATTGAGAGATTTTTCAGTTTTTGATTAATAGATAAATTCATGTTTCGTGTTATTGGTTTGATAAAAACTTGATAGATTATCCATTATTGAAGTGACAGGCCCGTCGTCGTGGGTCGACTGGAGTGGTAGAAGGATGTAGATTGATGTCATATGAAACAGATTTTTTTTATTTGTTTTAACATATTATGATTATGTTTTTACAAACATATCGACGAATTACAACAAAATTGAAATAAAAATCCGTTAAGCTATTTTTTTCATCGAATAGTTACAGTTATAAGGAAGTGTTTTTCTGGTAAAAATTTTAATATTTTATGGATAAATTCGTTTAAAAATTATATCACTGATAATTTTTTTAAATAATGCAGACTTGTATTATGTATATTAAAAGTAGTATGCGTTTTAAATTTATTTGCATTTTTTTTTGTCCTAAAATTATATCAAGTTATTATTTAATTCTTCGAGTATTTACTGTTTCATACATCACTATAGCATACATACCAAAGGTTCCCAATCCTTTTGGTCCCTGTAACCTTTTGGCTTTTAGTAAATTATCTGGTATCCCTTTTACACCTCCTGCACCTCCTATGCATGCGTCTGGTACCCCATATGCATGCTTAGGAGATGCAGATACAGCGGAAGCGATCCTCAAGAGGGTGCCGATCTGGGAATTTCAGTTAGCTATCTTGAATCTTAACCGGGCATTTTGAGTTATCGGACCCTGCAGTGAGAAAAGAGTCTATGCAACCTCACCGGAATAGCCCGGAAATGTTGATGATAACTATTTTTGGAATATATTAATATCATAATAATATATCCCCTGAGAGATACGGGTATCACAGGTTGGGAATCCATGATCTACACTCTTATAGTGTTGCATATTTTTATATAATGAACTTATCATTAATATTGTTTAAATTATTTTAAAAATCCCATTTTATCTACTTAGTCCCATTTCAGGAGAATTGCCATTTCTTGTATATGTTATTTTTTCGTTTAGGGCCTACATTTTAAGAGTTTTTATTAATTTATCCATCATAGTTTCTATTTTTTAATTTTTTTCTTTTTATCTTCAATTCTACCAGTCTACCCAGTTCTTATTTTATTAAATTGCTTCCTTACGTATACTTATATACTCTACAATCTCTTGTTATAATTTCTTGATATTTTGTTAAAAATTACAAAATTTTTTAAGTAAATTTAGGCAGTGTTGAATAGATCTACATAAAATGTATAGGATTGTTACGATAGAAAATATTTCGAACAGTTCGTGTGATTGGCAAGAGAAAAATCGATATGAACATAAATTTGTGTTATGAGATTGATTCTATCAAGGCTTACGTTTAAGATTTCCTTTATACTATTTCAAACAATAAAAAAATGAAAATAATTAGTAAAAATAAAATTATTATTAGTTTCTTAATTTAATATTTTTCTTATCTTTCAGAATCCGTCCATATCACAATCCGTCCATGTCAAGTCAACTTCCGATGCGTATTTAGAGTAGAACTGAAGAGTTCTAAGCCCACTAAGCATAACGGAAAAGATTCGAAACATGCCAATAGTGTCTAAAGACGAAATGGCACAAAAATTTCAGCAGAATTGGCGCGAGAAGAACCCAGACGATGTGGTGGCCGACGATGGTACCCTTAATGTTGACGATGGCCTGACTAGCCTTAACTGGCTACAGAACTTGAATATCATGACCAAAATTGGTGCTCCCACTCCCGAAACCCCACCCGCCAGCCCTATTTCCTCTCCTGACTGTTCTTCTAAGACCCTATCATTACTGGGAGCAGATCGGGCCTTAGGCGGGGAGAGTAGCTTTAGGACCAAAGTGGGATGTAGAAGCGTGGCCGAAGAGATCGATTATAAAACCAATGGGACAGTCAAACCACCGTATTCCTATGCCACCTTGATTTGTATGGCCATGAAGGCCAACAAGAATAAGATGACTCTCTCCTCCATCTACAAGTGGATCAAGGAGAATTTTATGTACTATAAGAATGCTGATCCAAGCTGGCAGGTAAATAATTTTTCATAAATCTCACAAAAAGTGATTCATTTCTGAGTTTATGAATTTAAGTTAACGGTTCTCAATGCGAATAGATACAATTACTCCTTTTGAGATGCTGATCAGAATTTGTTTACGAGGCCACTTACAATGTAAAAATATAAAATTCTATTTTAAGTTATTACCAATAGATATTCCATGTAGTGAATTTGTCTAAACATGTTACATTCAAATTAACAAGATTATAAATGAAAAAAATTACCTTGGCATGCCGCTTCTTAGCCTGACTTGATTTGGGGGGCGCAAATACGTATATTAACAAACAGATGATAATAAATATTTGGAGTTATTTCGATTTTCTGTTTGCTAAAGAATATTATTTCCCTAAAGCAGTGTTTCCTAAGCAAGTGAGCAGTGCAGTTCAGCTAAACATTGCTCACTTGATTGTAGTGTTTAGTGTGCCAGTGTTCGGCACACTAAAGTGCAATGTAATAAGTTGTGTACAGCAAGTGCTTCGAGATATTTTGAAGATAAAAGTATATTTTAAGTATTAAAATATACAGTACTTTTATCTCCAAAATATCTCGCAGTGTCTCTGGCCGATCTCGCAATACACAGGTTAAGAAACACTGCTCTAAAGGAAGGATTAAATGTTCAGAATATTTTATTCTATTATTTCCATAATTATCTTGATCGTGTTAAGTTAAAGATGTATTTTCTGAGAACGAAGTTTTCTAACAAAATAGAAGAATATATATAATTCTTTATTTTCCATCTGAAGTTGATAGTTTGCTATAAAATTAAATTTAGATAATTTTTTGTGAAAAACTATCGTATACACGATTCAATATATTTTCTAGCTGATACACTCTGTTGCAAAAACGACCAATTCCCCTAAAAAAATAGAACGAGAATTACGAAACTCAGTACTGTATACATATGTCTTTCAGTTAGATATACAAATGATTAAAATTTTATCTCCAAGAAATGCACAGAGAGTTTCGAGAACTCACAAGAAGAGCGAATCTGAAGTCGATATAAGGGTCAAAATAATCATAAGTATATATTCTGGCTGTTTTTGTTGTTTCATCATGTTAAATAGTCTATGAAGATGTCTCTACGACTTATCCATCAGCAGTATGAACGAATGAACGAATTTGGGAGAGGTCGCTTCATTCGCTTACAGTAAACCTATGATAAATCTGCGTCTTTTTTTTTTTTTTGCAACAGAGTGTATATTCAATCTACATACGATTCAATATTCACTCAAAATCAAATACTGTGTTGCCTATGTTTATACGCAAGCAATACAATATTAAATTTTTCTTGAGAACGTATCAGTATAACAGAATGAGTGAAAATGAAAGCTATTAGATTCATAATTAATTTTGATAATAAATGAATAGAATATTAATGTTTTTATTTAAAAACATAGATACTATCATATTTATCACTGATTTACTTTAATGTTAAATGATAACTATTTGAAATTATTTCAAAAATACTGTATTGCAAAAATCCCTTACTATGAGTTATTAACATTTTGTTTTGTTTATACAAACCTCTTATGATCTATAATATATACAGTCGATTCTCGTTATTCGCGGTAGTTCGTTCTGTAAATTCTTTGCGAATATTGAATTAGCAATACTGAACCATTTTATGCCTATGGGAAATATAGAGTTAGGTTTCTGCGAATCTTTCTTCCCAGCATTTTCATCCTTTGCTTTATGTGTTAGTATTCGAATACACAAATACGGAATCCGCGAACAACGAGAATCGACTGTAAGTTGAACTCTTTATTTTTTGATTTTGAAAACGTCCAAATTTTTCGATTTAAATTTAAACAATAATTGATTTCGAAATACATACCTCGATCATTCTTTCTTTATCATGCTACTGATTAAATAATTCTGTTCAGATGTCTTGAAACTAAATAAAATAGTCGAATAAGCGATTGAGTTTGATTTCAGGAGAAATTTTTTTTCATGGGCTAGTTATGTTGACCAATTGGTATTCGGAAGCGTGACTACTCACCATTTGAAGAGAGAATTCCGGTAAGTGTAAGATAGATTGTTTTAGTCGATCTTATAGAATACAATCAAATTATAGAACGGCCAATCAGCGGTTTCATGTTATTATATTGAATTCTATTTTTTATTATCTGAATGCATAATTTAATCAAGTTTTTCTTAAGAAAACAGAAATCTCAATGATAAATCCATATCCAGATATATTCATATATATACAGGGTGTAAATTATCTCCTTCAAAAAAACTACACTACGATGTAGATGACATTCAGGCGATTAAAAT
>WUQG02059959.1:0-10025 GCA_011317285.2 Androctonus mauritanicus | reverse complement strand
TAAACAATAGACTTTTCTGTCTTGTTCTTATTTATAAACAAAACCAGACTAAAACATAGTTTAATTCAAGTGAAATTCAAATTTAAATAATTAAAATTTAATGATTCAAACAATTTATTAATTATGAAAGTGGTGTAAGTCCATTTATGGCTCAAGAAATCAATACTTGGTATAGTTAATTCTCATAAAAATCATTTGTATAATGAATTTACATATATTTAAATTCATAGAAACATGGAAAAACTTACTAGATTTTATCAGTATTTTTGAATCGATTGAAATGCAAATCCTCAAATATCTCAACACAAGGAAAAATGGACATACATCACTTTCAAAATAAATGGTCCATATAATAACTACCAATTAAATATTTTGACATGAGTATATCATCTTCAAGTGGCAAGTGTACAAGTTTCTTGCAATCATATCAATTCATATGATGATGATGGATTTTGAAAGAAATCCATCATTTTGAAGATTTCAAAAAAATGCAATAAGCAAGTTATGGATATTCATATAAATTGTATGTCAAGCAGCAACAGCTTATATATGAATATCATATAATTTTGTTTTAATGTAATTGTATACAGCAATAAATTTGATATGAAAATATGTCTGATATATGTTTAGAAAAGCAAGAAAGTCATGAAAACAATCAATTATTCATAACATATAGTATTAACAAAACATTTGAATAGGAGAATGTTTTTACTAAAACAGTCTGAGGATCAGAAAAAAATTATGATGATATATGCATTGGAAATTATGTAGAACAAAATATAATCATTGATTTAAATAACTTATAGTAGATAGATTGATTGATAATATCTTTTTTTGGTAGAACAAAAAATTATATTTGTCGATTGTATTCATTAATATAGTGTGTTAATGTAAAAATTCGTAAAATGAATGTCCTCAGATTGAGGGATATGTGCATGAAATTAATTTTTGCTAATCTAGAATATTTTGATTTTTTTTGAATCATGTTAAATGATACAACTTTTAAGTAGTTTACATTTTTTTAAATATTTATACTGAATAATTTGAACTGAATGAATAAAATTAAATTTATATAAAAAAAGTGTACTAAATATTTCATAATGTAATATAAGTATTTTTTAAAATTTTTTTCTTTTTTTAGAAAAAATCTTTCCAATGGTCAATTGATCAAATTGCTGCTTTGCATCCAGCAGACATTGATGAAACTTCTCAACAAGATTCAGGCCAAACTTAGTAATTATTACTATACTTTTTAAATGCATGTTTATTTAATAAATTTGTCAATAATAGGATTTTGTGTATTGATTCACATAATTTTGATATAAATAATAATTTTGCAAAATTTTTTAGATAAGTAAATATAAATGTAAACTTATAAAATTGAAGACAATAAATTGATTAAAATGAATAAGTTTAAAAAAACTGGTTTTGTTGTAATAAATTACAAGTAATTTTATATATAGCTTTGAGGATAAAATGTTTTATATGCTAAATAATTTTAAAACAATCAAAAATTTACATTATAATTAGAGTTTTCTATTAATAATTACAAAATTTTACTAAGCTATGTAGTATAGGAAAAAATATTAATAAAAATGAATGATTTTGGATTAGATACTGTCCAAAGATTATTTTTTAATTCCTTTACGAAATTGTTTAGGTATATTTTATAAATATTATTTCATAATTTCATATTAACTGCTGCCAAAACCATTATTATTTTGCAGTTTTTATTAAGTCATTAACTAAAATGCATTTTGATGATAATTATAAAACATACTTAATTGTAAGTTGGTTATAAATAATTGATAATTAGTTTTATATTATGTATTCATATTAGTTTGATTTGCTTTACTGACAATATAAAATTTTTTCTTATTAAACTATATTTAAATAATTATGACAATTATAAAAATTTGTATTTTATTAAGAGATAATCATTTATTTCCCTTTTAGTTTGGATTTAGAAATGGAAGAAAAAGCTCAGAAAGCAATTGAAACATTTTTTTCACAAAATAATGTTGTTCCTTCTCCCTGGGGAGCTTTAGCAAAACATGTTACATTTTCTCCAAATCTTGCATCAACTGCATGTAAGCAATATGTAATATATTGAATTAATAGTATATTAAAAATATGAATATTTGAAAAAGTAAAAAAAATTTACATTGCATTATGAGAAATATGTATCAAATAATGGAATAAATTTTTAAATTTAGAATTTTCTTCAATTTAAAAATAAATTTCTTTTATAAATATTTTATACATCAATTTTAAAAATTAAATAATTGGTGAAAAATTTTAATAATAATTTAATTTTCAGATTACACAAACTTTGAAGAATCCCTCAATAATTCACAAGTGTGCAATTCAAATTTGAAGAAAGATGGTAAATTTATTATTATTTTTAATTATAATACAAATAAAAAATGTTTAAATAAAATTTTCTTCAAAGTAAACACTTATTTGAAAATTTTTTTAATAAGTATTATTCAATTTCTATTTTTTAATAGAATCAACATATATTAAATATAGAAACTGAATATAATTAAAATTACTATCAACATGGCTTCATTGTTACATAATTCTATTCTATTTTTCACTCAATTTGCATTTATTTCATATAATTAAGATTTAATTTGCATCTAAATAGTTTATTTACATAAAAATATATATATATATATATATATATATATATATAGAATCTCATATATAATAGATGTTGCTTTACCCATGACTGACTATTTGGCAACAAATTTATGATTTTTAGTACATTTTTTCTAAAGAAATGGAAAAATTTAAACTTGGAAAGTCACTATTTAATATATTAATTTAAATAATTAATAGATTTTTAATATCAAAAAAATTATTGACATATTAAATTCTACATCCTGTTATAGCAATAAACATTGTATATAGCCAATTTAGTAAATAAATAAATAAAGGCTATAATTATCAGTACATATATTAAGATTGTATAAGATTAAAAATTTTAGAGAAATTCATATTTAGAGAATTGAATGACAATTGCTTTAAAATTGCATTTTTTTTTAATTAAAAATCCATGAATAATAATATACAATATAAAACTAATTATATGGTAGTTTTATATTTTTATTTATTTTTTGACAATAGATAATAACTATTTTCCAGTAAAGTATTAGCTGGTGAGATGAAACAAGCCTGTTATAGGCTGCTGATTTCTGTAGAGGGATCAGTTGGATTGGAAAGACAGATAATGGACTGCACCTAAACCCATGAATTTATTTTATCAAGGGATGAGACTCAGGAATTGAATTTGGGTTCTTTAGGAATCACCAATCAATTATTGACTGCAAGAAAAAGCCAAAGCATTTTCTAACAGTCAATTCAGTCAGCAGCTCTGTATTTGGAATGCTCAGAAAACCTCATAGCATGAAACTGATTGAAATGTGTGTGAAATAATTGCTTGCATATATTTAATATGGCCATCATGTTGAGAAGTATATATATCATTTGGCACTTTTTTTGGCATTTTTAATGATGTTTAAACAACACAGTAGGAAACAGATAGTCAGACATTTTTCAGTGGCAATATTTGAAAGTTTACTAAATCATGATAGTGTACCATGATTGCATGCCTACTATTTTATGGCACAAAATATAAGTTATAGGTTTTATCCCAAAAAACTGTGAAATAGAAGTTACAGATTTGGGAATATCAGCCTCTATAAAGCAATTTTAATCTCTTAATATGTTGACAGACATTAACTAAAATTGAGTTGAAATTTTCATAATTTTGTAAATTTCAAATATAAATTATGCAGTTTTAAATTAATTAGAGAATTCATTTGTGTGCTCTTATGGCCATTGCAACACCTGCCAACTACTACTGAATAGGCACAAATATGATAAGATTTGTTAAAGCTGTGACTGTATTAGAATATTTTTTGTTCTATATGTTAAGTATGCAGACTTAATATAATTGATAGCATTATTTATTTTTTAAATAATAATTTTTAAATCTTAATAGAACAATATATTTTATTTTGATTAAAAAATCTGATCAAATGATTGTTTTATGCCTTTTATTGAAACATTATTTAATTATAAATAAATTATTGATAAAATTTTTGTTTTGAGAGAGAGAAATTTACCAGTATATTAAATAAAACCAGTTTAAATTTATTGAATCAACAGAAAGAAAGAAAAAAAATATATATATATTTTTTTTCTTTCTGTTGATTCAATAAATTTAATAATTTTCAATTCCATTTCATATATATATATATGTATGTATGTGTATATATATATATATATATATATATTAACAACTCCATTTGTGTCAGGCATCAGATTTTAATTGCAAGAAATTTTTCATTTGCTTCCAAAATGTGTTAATTGATGTTAAATAATCTAAGACAGATTGAATCTCTTTAGTTCAACATTCAGGACACAATTCACAAAACAAAACATTCCTAACACAAGCATAGACTGCAAAATTTGTTTCCTAAGAACTGTTATATAAACATTTGCCTAACTCCTAAATTGCTGATGATCATCTCTATATTAAAAGACCATGAAAAAAACATAACATGCTATATAAACAATAGAAATTTTATTTTGCTTATAAACTGTGTATTACATGTTCAAAAAAAATATTTTATATTATAATATAATTTATTTAAAACAAATAAAAGTTTTTTTATAAATATTTGTCATAATATAAAATGCACTTTATAATACTCAATGTAAAAAAAACTGAAATGGTTCAAGAGAAAATGAATTATAAATATAGATTGTAGTTAAATAAGCTGACAGACTTCAGGTAGAGACTTGTCTTATGAATTATTTCTCTTTTATAATGTAGAAGTTGCCATATATTTTATTATTGACTTTTTTAATATTAAAAAATTGTTAATATATTTTTATTAATAAATTATTAAAAAAATTGCATAATTTTTCAATAAAGAAATTTTTGATTTGTATGTATGTATTTTAGATTGAGATCATTAATTGAAATTTTATAAAGTAAATCCAATTAATAATTAGATTTTATTAATTTTTTGTTGAGTATTTCAAAATTATTGCATTAAATAAAATAAAATAATATATAATAATAAATTTTAGAATTTAAGAAAAAATAATACATTAAAAATTAAGCTAAAAAATATTAATTGTTTGTTTAGAAAAGATAAAATTCTAAATATAGAAAATATTTAATTGATAAAAATAGGATCTGATGAATATTTTTATTTTATTAGATTCTATTTTTTGAGAGAGAATTTATTTATTTTTCATAAGTAATACTCATAACTAAAATTTATTTGCATCATATAAAATAAAAAATATTGATTAATAAATCACTAAAGAATCAATAAATTTAAAAAATTAGAGCATTTAAATTTATTAAAATAACATTAAGTATGATGTCAAAATTGCCTGGCACACTAGCCAAGTGAGGTTGACTGTATGATAGAGAATCTTCAAAACATGCTGGACCAGTGCTGGATCTAGAGTGAGGTGAGCAAGGCAGTTTTTTAGGGTGAAAATTGCAAGGGCATGAAAATACAGTTGCAACTTCACATAAAAGCTTAAATTTATCTTGACAATATTTTGTGTTGTAGAGTCTGTCTATAAAGATATAATGGTGTATTTTTCTAATAGATAATACTTATCAAGGGGGGAGAGAAACCAATGCAAATTAAATTGTTATTTTACATGATTGAATGGCAGTCTGTCTAAACAAAATAAATATTTGTTTTTCCCTCATATTTTCCCACATTGGCCTATCGTAATCTGGATATCCTAATCACAAATATGCTTTCTTTATTATTATTTTTGTTTTTAACATAAATACCACTTTATTTTCATTAAAAAAAGGTGTAGGTTTGCTGTTTTTCAACCCAATCTAAGATTTTTGTGTTTCTCAATGACTATGTATGACTTCATCACATTCCTGATTATAAAGTATTAGATATGTTTATGTATTAATATGTCTGAGTGTAGAGGAGAAGGGTACTATTTTCTAATGTTCAGGTGACAAAATATCTAGATCTGGTGCTGTGCTAGACCATTACAATGCTGGATTTAAGAAATTCAATTTGCACTTTCATTTTGTAAATGGCATTTATTTATTTAGTAATTGTAACTTTTAGATATTTTAAAATTTTAAGCATGGTGCCTCAAATTCAGAAAAATTTCATATCTTGCAAATTCTAGATCCCAAGCATTCCAAATAAATGGTCCCATATTATAATTAGTTATGTGTCTTTAACATTTCTCTATTTTGAATATAAAATAGCATGATGATATGCAACCAATGAAAAGAGGACCATTTTTGCATAATATTGAAAAATGTAAATCATCAAGACATCTCAATCCATTACTATAAATAAAAATCCATATATACTCTTCATTACTAAAAGCTAAGTATATGCCAAGAAATAATTCAGTAAATTTTACTTTTGGCATCATGTCGCAATTTTCTTATCTGTTTTTGGTAGAGATCCTCAACTACATGTTTTGAAATCTCTAAAATTAAGAAAACAAGTAGCATGTAAAATTAATTACTGTGAGATATTTATTTGAAATTATTTAAAATGGTAAACTAAAAATTTAGTCCTCATTTAATATCAGGATTAGGTTCCTGAAGATTGTAGCTTTAATTGAAATGATGTTTACTGAAATTAAAATCTCATAAATCTAGTATTATAAGTTTAGATTATGTTTCTAGACTTCCAAATGGTAGAAATGTTCCATCTAATATCAGATGGAATATTTCTATCAAATGTTCTGTCTGATATTAGATAGAATATTTGGTAATTTTTCTCATCTAAATATTACTATTTTGTTCAGTAGTGGAATGAAATGAACTATGACTAATGAACAAAAACATGACCTAATTATAAAATGTTAAATGGCATTTATGTAGTATTACAACTAAAGGAAATTTTTTTCTAATAACTCTTGTGAATTCTAAGCTATTTTTATGTCCATGATTAGTTTTTTTATACCAGTCTCGATCATTCATTAATTAAGTAGAGATGTCACTTCAGGCTTTATCATAAATTGTCTATATTCATTGGTGATGAGCTGGACTGTAAAAGGATTGACATTGCCTTTCATTTAAATTTTCCAAGGGTAGGATTCTAATTTGGTTCAGATCTTCTAGTTGATAGCATTTCAAACTGGACAATCTAGCTAACTGTTCCAAGTGTAGCATGGTTTAATATGATATTCATATATAACATTGTATACTTGAGTTACATTCATACAAAATGTAATTTATGCTCTTCTGTAATTGCTATAAATTTCTACATTGTTTTCTGTCTCTTAAATAAAATACAGTATAAGAAAATAGGACTTTATTCCCTTTCCTCCTCTTTAAAAACTCTAATTTTTTAATTTAGTTTTTATTCATGATACAAAAACAATTTGGTATTAATTGAGGATATTTTAAGTAAGGATTAACATTATTGTCTTTTAACAGAAAAACAGATTGATTTAACTATTGATTTATTATTATTTGAATATTTTCATATGATTTTAAATTTAATAAGTGAAAAAAATTCAATTATTATTTGTTTTGTTAAGCTATGTTTATTTTAATGTTAAAAAATTATTAATTTGGTGGCACATGGAAAAAAAAACTGAAATTATTAAACTAAAGGTTTGAGAAGTTTGAATAAAGTAATATATAGTGAATTAAAGCTTAAAATTAATTTTACCAAACATAGAAGGAATATGACTGTTTGAAGAGAGAAAATTTAAAAATATATAAAATTTACAAAAGAAATTTTTAGAAAATTAAATTGAAACAAATACTTTATAGAAAATCTGTACTCATTATTAATTCTAAATAAAAGAAAATCATAAGCATTAAATAACTTTATAAATAAGAGATTTTATTACTAAAGGAAATTCAGAATCATTAGATAAATTATAAATTGAATTTAAATTTCTTAGATATTAAGACAGTGATTCTCAACCTGTGGGGCATACCCCCGAGGGGTGCACCCCATAGATTGATAAATGCTGAAAGGTTGAGAAATGCTGTATTAAGATATTTTGTACATGTTAAAATAAATAATTAACTTGTAAATTTTCACAATTTACAAGTTAATCTAATTTAATATATCCCACTTAACTCGTCTTGTTTACTTTTTTCTGTTAAACAATATATAAATATGCAAAATCTATGATTCTTGATTGAAAAAAGAAAATTAGAGATGGCTATATCAAAGCTTATTAATTATGTTAAAAAAGATCAGTAGTTTTTCTTAAGGAATATTCTCTCTCAGTGTAATAAGAGCAATAATATATTTAATTTAGAAAATTATAAATTGATATTTTGTTTTATATATTTAATGTGTGTGTTGTAATGTTTTGATTATAAGATTTGATCGTCTTGAATTTCTTACTATTATTAATATAAAAGTAATTCTATTATTTATTTTAATTATTTAGTATTAAATATTTGATATCTGAACCTTAATATTATTTAGATATAAATTTTAATTCTGAAATGTTGCTAAATTTCTCACTATCATATTTGCCAATGAAAATGTATTTTAATTAATTGAAAAATGTTTTAGTAATATAAATACATAAAAAAATTTTTTTATTAATATTAAATATACTTAAAATATTTTTTCAGAATGGACTCAGACAATGTTAACTTTCCCACCTAATGTTAATCTAATGGAACTTTTAGGTATTTATTATTACTAATTTTTTTTCTTAAATAATATAATATAATTTAAGTAAATGTGAAACTATACAATACAGCAGTACAATCTTAATACTTTGATGTTCTCTATAATCTGATAATGCACTGAAATCAAAATCATAACTGATTATATTCATACATCTTTGGACATTTATTTTTGCTTATAGAAGCTAATTTCTTTGCTACTGAGCCTTCAATATAGTCATCATATCAATTATGCACCTTGAAAGCAGTTATTGAGACAATAACAGTGATGAATTCATTAAAATCAATGATAAATATTTTTTTCTGTATTTTTAATATAACAGTTTTTTCTTCATAGCTCTTTTGAAACCCTGTTCTTTGAAATCTGTTGATACAGACTGCATTTCATTTTCTCAGAAATCTTGTTTTATTTATTATATTTTTATACATGAAAAACATTTTCTTTTATTATTTTTGCATTTTTAAGTATATTATTTATATATTTATCTATGAGATGATAGAATATTCGTCTACTATGTACTGTACATTCATCTGAAACGATCAGCTTGTAGAGCAGATTATCATCATTGTACATGTCCAACATCATCTCACAAAATAGCATTCTTCTATCATCATCATCATCATCTGGAAGAAGTTCTTGATGGCATTGATTTTTTGTATGGGAAGAAGTTCTCTTTTCTTAATGTTTTCCAAGCAGATGATTTGCTGACGTGCAATTTATGTGCGATTGAAGCGCAAGAAATTCTGGGTTGTTCAATTACGAACATGCGAATCATAAGTTTTACTTCCTCTGGTAAAGCTCGACTTGGGTGATGAACGGGCACCAAACTTGGATTGACATTCCCATCTTTGTCGAATTTCTCAACAACAGATTTAATTGTCGACATGGATGGAATAGATCTTCCAGGGTTCAGCACCACAAAATGATCTCTCGTGCCTATAGGATAAATACGTGCCCGAACCATCCAAACTCGTTTAGTAACGCTGTAAATAAAAATCGGCATTTTAAAAAATGTTCAAATTGAAGCAAACAAAACCTATCTTTTATGCATCTGCGTTTCTACACTGCTGCTATGGCAACAACAGAATTTGTATTTGCTGCACATCTTTCCATGTAAATTTTCAGCTTTTTATTTTCAAATGTGTAGTTACACCAGCATTAAAATCCGATAATCTTGTTTGTTAAATTGTTGTTTGTTTCTTGGATGCAATAATCAATAAATATCATTAGAATTAAAAATATAAAATAAATTTTGTAGCGAGCGATTCCTGACATACATATCCATCAGAATTGGCTCGATGCCAAAAATCACTGTTCGGTTTCAAGTAAAAC
>WUQG02059958.1:15524-28142 GCA_011317285.2 Androctonus mauritanicus | reverse complement strand
AGATAATCCGAACAGGATCAGTTCCGCCCTCTAAGCAGCTTTACTTATAAGACCTTCCGTCTAGTGATAGATGGATATTGTAATCCGACGGTGTGTAAGAATTTACTTACACGTCTGAAACGATGAGGTGTAATATGTCAGAAGTCCAACTTGTCTAAAATTGAGTGACGCATCTCATATATTTTACGACAAATGCTCTTCCCTTTGACAGTTTCATCTAGGCTAAAGTGATTCTACATCGTTCTACGAAAACAACTGATTCTAGATACATTAATCAAGAACTAACTTACTCGTACGTTCCTTGTCTGCTTTCAATTTTCAATCAAGATTTACTATAAAAAAGCTAAGAAGCGCTTTATGTCGTACATCAAATTCAAACACGCATATTTGCATTAAGCCATTTTTTTTCTCCAGAGTTTTTAGGCTGAGGGGAAAAAAGTTGTTTCAAGGACTGAATAGTAAATTGAGCGACGTATTACGGCATTTAATTTTCCATTAGAGTTAATCGTATATCTCGCGTGACAACATTGATCGCCACGCAAGATTTGCCATCGATAGACCACACAAGTGTTCCGTTTTAAACCGGATTTGATTTTTAACGAGTTATTAACTTTCAGCACCTCTACACAATCGAATTATTTAAGTTTCTTCCCGCGAGATGATCCGCTCTGCAATATCGGTAGATTTTTCAGAGTTTAGTTAATTTTTACTATTTTTTATCCAACTGCGAGGAAAAAATTTCCATTGAACAAAATGACATCGATGAACCGAAAACTGTCATAATGCCAATCTCAGTCACGTTTACAAGACGCTAGCACGCAACAAAAAATCGCTAGCTATTTGACAAAGCGTGAGTGATATACAGTGCGAGCACAATGCTCGGAGCCATCATCATTCTTATAAATAAAGTTGACGAGATTCTTATGTTTGAAGAATTTTAACTCGATTTTCTCGCTATCTTTCTTTTGTCACGTATAACAGTGACAAATGATTTTGAAACAACGGACACGAGCGACAGTCTCCAGATACAGTAAAGGTTAAGTGGAGATTAAAAAAAAAAAAAAAAACAGATGATTTTAAAAATGTATTCTGTCAGAAATTTTCAATTAATCGGTTCTAACTAATAACTTTCTATATATAAATTACGCGATGGCAGAGAATAAAATAGAAAAATTATTCTTTCCACCTCTCGTTAATTCAGGGTATCGGATATAAGTAGAAATTTTTAGTTTGTGCAATTTTATTTTGAAAGAACATCAAGTTGCAACCAATATCGACATCCAAATCTTACGTGGCATTCACAATCTAATCTACGCCCCAGTCGCACCCCCTCTTATTTTTGTCCTCCCTTTTATCTTTCTAACCATCTTCAGATTTCTCCCTCCGGTAGAGATGGGCGTTGTTGAAGTTACTTGGAGCTTCCTGGATTGGACGTACATTTTAGTGAAGTTTTTCTGATATTTTCTCTCACTCCTAGCTGTTTTAGATTCGTTCTTGTTTCGCTAATGTCGCTCTTTCTATCATCCGGATTCCAATACCATTAGGCAAACGGGAATCTTTTTCAATTCCATTTCGTATTATTTATCAAATTTAAAAGATTTGTGCCTCATCATGGTCGTCGTCATTTATCTAACCAATTTTACGGCAATTGGTTACCCGAATAGCGGTAACGGAATCCCATGAGTCACCACATCCATAACTCAATCTGGCCATCACCACAGGCAGCGGGGTGAGAGAGGGATGAGGATGGAATTATGAGGTCCATACGTTTTCCTGTAGGAAACAATGGAGGCGATTACACTTTGTAACATGGAAGGGATCTCGGGACAGATTACGAGAGTGCTTTCCCTATTTAGGAGTCGCTGGCCACCTAGGTCAGAGGTCTACTGGGAACGATTGTTAATACTTCAGGCAAACTTCAAATGTAAAATACGAAACACGTGGGGATCCCCTCTGTGATATGTCATAGAGGCCCCAAGAGGTCTATGACTAGGTATTCGCCATCTGTAGCATCGCAGCCTTTTAAATAGCCTGCGCTCACCCTTTGTTATACACTCAATAAGGCATATAAATGGAGGAGATTTTGGTAATCAGTCTATACTAGATATCAGACGCATTCAGAGTATTAATGCGTGTTATAAGGCAATAAAACCGACCCGAATTTTATCGCTTTGTTCGTTATTAAAAAATTATCATCATCGGTGCATTTGTCAACAATTTACTAGATACGAATGCGAAGCGCGACACGTTAACCGTGCTGATCTGTCGGTCTAGCGACAATCTACTTAACCAATCTCTTATAAAAAAATCTGTCATTATAAATGTAGACAGCTGTAACTTCTAGTTAAACGTATAAAGGAATAAGGTGGCCAATCGATTCTTAATCTAAAAAACTGAAAAGAAGTGGCGAGAGATGGTAAATAATTTAACAACAGCGATCTTATAGATGAATGATAATTTCATTGAAGAACTTTTTCGAAACAAGGAATGACCTTCGATCGAAGGAGCTTAGACCAACAAAAAAAAAAGCTACCGGCATTCTTTTTCTCCACAATAACTGCATTGTCGAATTTGTATCGTCTGTCGCTAACAGGTTTTTATTTCTCGATATTGTCCAGTATGCTTTTTATATTCAAAGAATTAATAGGCTGGATAATTTGTGGTGAAGTAGCTTAATTCAGCAAGCTTTCCGACTGTATACTTCCATAGTAATAAAGCGGCGTCACAGACCAGTGGAAAAATAAATATTCTAAAAGTTTACCGACGTTGAAGATATTTTGGGTAAAACTTTGCCAAGTATCAGTTGGAAGTACAATTTAATAAGACTGTAGTAAGACTTAGTCGACGAGTATTTCTTAGCAAAATGAAACTTTTCTCCGTCTGTGCCCGGGGCTTTAGCAGAAAATTTATCATTCCAAACTGCGCTTCACTTATTTAAATTAAATTGATTATAATTAAACATTAGTTCCTCTGGCCGCATTTAATAAGTTGTAACATATCTGAAAGACAGATATAAACAATCGGTGCGTATAAAGCAAGAAATCAGCAATTTATTTTTGGGGTCAATGGCTCGAACTACGCTCCTCTTTAATGGATTATTTAAGAAGAGAATCTACTCGGTGCCCGCATTATATCTGTT
Organism: Androctonus mauritanicus; assembly: GCA_011317285.2. NCBI lineage: Eukaryota > Metazoa > Arthropoda > Arachnida > Scorpiones > Buthidae > Androctonus > Androctonus mauritanicus. Next base: position 25,003 of record WUQG02059958.1, on the reverse strand, counting down.
AATAATTTGGAAACGGAGCTCGGTGGCTCTCTCAGCTTTTAGATAGGCAAGTTCGGCTTTCGCCTTTAATCCCTGCAACCCATCCAATTAACTTAACAACAAGGCTAATTAGAAGAGAAACTATCTCCTGCCAGCAATTAATTCAAAGTTTCGTTTGGCTTTTCCGGGCTAAGGTCGTTTCAAGGTCGCTATTTGACATCAGTAGAGAGTAGAGAAGAGAGAGAGTTTTGCAAACATTTCGAAAGCGAATGGTTGGGATGAAGTGCTATTAATATCACTTTTCTATCTAATGGGAAAACAATTTGGCAGTTAGATAATGGCGGCGGGACAGTAACAGATGTTTAGGACTCACCCCAACTGTAAAGGAGCCCAAGAGCTTTTATCTCAAAATCCGACTAAACGAGAAAATAATGCGAAAGATATCTCTCGGAGATTTTTCCCTCTAGTGACGTCATTTAGCCGGAAGGAAAGCATTTTCCTTTAGTTTTATGTCAAGTTTTAAATCGACGCTATTTATATGTCCCCGGAACTCGGCCCGAATCAATTTTTCATCTTGTCGTTAATTCCGTCGACTGGCAATTATTTTCGGGGCTTTAAGTGAAATTTAATGTGGGCAAACAATAAGAATCCGCGGAATTTCGTAGAAGATTGATTGACAACAATCTCGCGTGCTTGGGTGCCGATCCAGAGACCTTTCGGAAAATGCCACGACCACCCACCAAACAAGTGGAACAATCGACTCTAACAACTCGTCGTAACTCAGGACATCTGTCATAGTGCCATCTGTTGGATTCTTTAGATACTACTTCATCCGGTGCCAAATCACCCATTCCTCCTACTCCTATTTTCTTTAGCGACTCAACCACAAATTTCAGCTGTTCGGTCCAATCAAAACTTACACAGGTGAAACTGTCCCGCCGGTTTAAAATGTCAAACTACAATCTAGAACATTAGAGAGTTAGAGAGAGAAAGATAGAGATTTCTTTTTAGTTTAGGCAGAAAGAACTTGTCTCGATTTTAAATTTCCTTTTTAGTGCTCGTTTATCACCGCTAATACTTTCGACACCCCGGACATCGCGACTCGCAAAGAAAGGAATGATTGAGGAGACACTCTCGTAGATTGTGTGCACCCTTAAAACAAAAGTAGCTTCCTAGAATATTGGGTCGATAGCATTCTTCCGATTCCACTTTGATTTCTCTGATGCGCCATAATTAACGTTCGACGAATTTCTCAGCCTCTGGTACAACTTTTCCCCCGCCAAAAAAAGCTTTTTCTTAAAAATAAAGCAAACCTTGATGGCAAAATAATCATTTGCACTTTGTAACTTAATTGCCAGGCGAAAATGAGTGGATCGCCTCTAACTTCAGCATTTACATCACTTCAGTAATGTCGTTATACTGACGCTGTTTCGGTGCGTCACCATAACTGTTAAAAGTGTCGAAAGTTCGCGTGATAGTAATGCCACCATAAACACGGCTTTTTCGAGTCCGAAAAAACGTTGCTTCTATAATTTTGATAAGAACGTGAACTGATTAAAGGAGATAAAAAAAATGCAAGTGTGTGAGAGTGATCACTCATTAATATTTGCTTAATTTTTTTTTCTGCCTGGAGAAAAGAAAATATCCCGAATGGCGTTAATCGGGAAATTTTGAAAATCCACTAATTATCAAGCAAATTTCGGGAGCAGACGCTTTGGTTACACCAAACAAATTGACTTTGATTAGATTTAATTGCATTCAGATAACCTCACTCGCTTCAGATAATTATTTAGGAAAGGGGGTAATGATTTAGCAGTAATTAACTTTTACTGTGATAATAAGGTTTTGAAATTATCTTGGAGCTGTAATGCGGGTAAAGTTACCGATTTTAACGTTTGTGTTTGATTCGAAATATTTATAAAAAGAAATATTGTAGGATAATCTTGGCAAGGGTTATTATTTCCTGCACCGAGTAAATGAATGAATGTAGGCCTCCCGCTTTGATCTGTCCTAAATAACTTTTGACGTACTACAAGCGTAACATTTTAAGACTGCAATAAATTGTTATTTAAAACAAAAATAAAATAAATCGTCGAAATAATTCACTTTTAAGACTCCAGCAATAAAAAGAACGAAAGATTAATGGCGGTTCCTATGGCCGCCGAGAGAAGAATATGGCTTTATTAGATTATATAAAACTGTTGAAGAATTTAGTACGAATATCTCTTAAAAAAAATTAAAGAAAAATCATCCATTATCTTTATTGAATCGTTTCAACACTTGATGGATCTCTCTAAGAAAAATCTACGCTATAATCTTGCCAGATATTTTAAAACTTTTGTGTTAATTATCGACCGCTCGATACCTTCGGGTGAATTCTTTCCGCTTTATGAGACCTCCCGTGACGAAATTTTGTTTTTTGTTCTATCAAAACTAGTCTGCCATGTACCGAGAACGATTTATTAGATCAAACTTTATTACGTCAACAAGAATCACCAACCATCGAGGTTTATAAAACTTCGAAGTTTTCGCCATACTAACATAACTCTAAATAACAAAGATCTATCGCGACTTAATTATTTCAGTACCGTTCGAGAAGAATAAATATGTGGTAAAGATAACAAAGGTAGTTTATGTGACTATGTAACCTTTATACGATTTAGTAGCGCCCGTAATGCCTATTTTAATGTTTACAAAAAGTTTGGACCGAGGAGCAAAGTTCTCTGTAATCTCACGTTCTATAAAACTATAAAATCCGAAATCTCTCGCAACTTCGAAGTAGTTCTCTTCTTCCCCTTAAAAATTAAGTTTTCTAAAAATATCTTTCTCTTTAAATGCGTGGGTCGAGTTTAACTTTACAGATTTAATTGCCATTTTAATAAATTCTTTATTTAACCAGCATTCTAATTAAAACGGAGGATGAAAAAATTTTAAATAATTTCTATCATTTCATTTATGTTTGCACGAAAATACATTCAAAGGCAGAAAACTATTTTAAATTTTAAGTGACGAAATACCGAGGAAAAGTTTACCACACAATATAAACGTAGCGGAATAACCATAATTAAACTATTTACAATTTCTATCGTATTTTGAGTCGGCAGAACTCCCAAATTTTATAAAGAATTGTATTGGACAAATTCTAAAAGAAATCCAGCAGTGACACAAAAATTGAGTGAGTAAAACATTTAGAATACTATACAAGAGACAAAAAAGAAGAAAATTTTAGCTAATTTACTCGATTTTATAAAAACTCTTTGACTGAGTAGTTAAGAAGTGACGGACGACTAACTTGAATTTAATCCTCTGAGTGATTTGAGTCGCGAGCGGTTACGACTCAAATCACCTAGAGATTAAATTCAATCTCCCAGACTGAGTTATGTAAAAGTAAAAAATAATCCATTCTGTTGCATCGAACTAACAAATTATAGAATATTGTTTTGTGCATGAATTGCAGACGGACACCAACACTGACTTGTGAGTAACTATAGAAAAAAATTGAGTGCCTTGGTACATAGCTATTTGCATCCTTAACTTTGTATCTTTTCTGTTTTATTAATATATATATATATAAATCGAATATTTAAATTTATTTTATAAATTGCATTCTTTCGGTATTGTTTCCTTCACTTAATAATATCGCGGATTAAGACCCGTATATCACAAGTTTTGACACGATGGCCGAGCGATATGGTGTAGACTATTGTGTAAGAAAGCTGCTATATTTTGAACGATTAGCTTCTCCGATCTTCCAGAGTCCAGTTTTAATGCTCTAACAGAATAATTTTAACATAAAAAAAATACAGAAAAGACTGTCGTATTATAAAAACATAACTTATTCGCTTGGCAATTTTATCATTAACAACTTTGTAAATGAACCAAAAATTTTCGTAGCATTTTAATTACTGCATCGATTATTTTGTTATCTTAATATTTTCTATATCTGTAAATTTATAATTTATATTATTTTTTGGCCGTTGAACATTTTTGTTGTCCTCAATTTTAACAATATTAGTTACTCCGCTATTACTTTCCTGGACATTTAACTGTCCGCGTGGTAGGTGGTCTCGGATTCTACAACATAACCAGGACTGTTTAGGAGCAATTTTGAACGGGTAAGTAAAAAAAAGGCCAAAATACTTTTATATTCCAGAAAATATTTTTTTGTCAAAACATTAATGGCCAACGTCCAGAATTCGAGTTCGATGTCCAACAGATGCGTGATCATTTTGGATTCCGAAACTTTTAAATTAGAGTATTTTGACATGTTATTAAGAAATCTGTTAGGGTGGCGATATAAAAATGTGATCGAATAAAGCGTGACAAATTTAACGAGTGCCGAATCTAAAATCCCTCGCATAAATATCTTTTTAATCAAAATTAAAAGAAAAAAGTTAGAATGTGGCTATTAGCCATTCCGCTCACCCAAGAAAGAAACCGTAAAAAATCTAGATACGGTAGTTAATATTCATTTCGTCCTTCAAATATTCTATTCTACCTGATCTCTCTCAACGCCTGCTTTGGTAATTGCAGTAGTAGTAGTAGTATATAAATTACCTGTCACACGTCTAAGGGAACTCTTTCAAATAAGCGACAGCTTTGTCAAACAGGTCTGAGCTAAACTATGGAGAAAAAGTGACGACCATGGGAGATGTCTGCCATTATTAGCATTAGATTTTTCTCTTTATCTTACTAAAAAACTTAACAAAAAAAAAAACGAACTAGACTTCGACTTTTTACAATCGTGCAGAAAAGGAACAACACCAAACTTTCTTCGTGAACTCACGACTCGAACGTTTGCTTATCATCCTACGCCTCAACTAAAGAAAAAGAGTTTTATCTTCTAATCTTCTTTCGATTTCTTTTTTTCTATAACTTCTTGTAAGGGATTATTTTATGGTCATCAAAATTTCCATTAATGGGTCAAAACAGTTTTCTAGTTTTTCTGTTAGTGCTTAATTATACGTTAGTAGCGATTATTTTAATTATACATCTCGAAGATTTTACCTGTAAGTCTGCTCCGAATAAGGAAGTTCTGAACATTAGACTTCGATCTCTTCGAACGATTATTAAGTATAAATCAAGAATAACATTCATTTTCTCTGTAGTTTTGACACTCGGCTAAATTATAATTGCATGTACATTGGGATTAAAAAAAAAAATACTTAATTTTATCGGCACTTGTATTGGTTAATGCTGTAACCAGTCGTTCACCAGAGGAGATAAAATTACGTATCAAATTTTAAACATTATTATATAATTTTAATACGCAGCTGCGAGAGATCAGGTCGAGCTTTAATAACTCTTCTACCTTTAAAAAATTTGATATAATTAAGCTGTGTTGGCCGTAAACTGCTGATATAAGCAGTTCTATTATGATGGATGACGTTGAATTGGCACATCCAGGCTGGGTACTTGCACGAGTTAGAGAAGTGGCCACTTCCAAGTCATTAAAGTAAAAGCAGTTATTGTTCGTGCACCAAACTCGAACCATCGACGCTTACAAAGTCACCGTCGAACATTTTTGCTTGAATGACATCTGTTCATTCTTTCTTTTTCAATCTGTTCGTGTCTTTTCGTGACGGAGAGACAACACTATCGCTTTGTCGAGTTTCTGTGACGTCCTAACATTGAACACGCGCGTTACGAGCCTACGCAACCGGGCGAGAAAATCATATAAACCCACGCAGCAAATTTTGAAGACGGTATTAAGATTTAATAAAAGGAAAAAGACATTTGGAAATTTTAATTACAGTCGTTTTTTTTTCCTTTCTTTTTTTAACTATGGCAAATACGAATTAATTAATAATTTAAAAAGTGAAAGCGAGATTGAAAGCTCGATTTATGAAAATTTCAAATGATGCGGTAGGTTATTAATTGCTCAGAAATTTAAGATTGACAGGATGCATCGATTACGGCGGGGTATTATTATGCATTAAACATTGCAGCTCTTCATCGATAAAAGTAAATCAACAGTATCTGATAATTTGGTGGTCAGCAGGTGGTCGCAGGGGACGAACTCCTCCTCGACCTGTTTTACCTTCACCCAAATCTATCCCACTACATTTAACACCTCCCGATAACAGCGACCACCGCATCGTTAAGGTGTCATTGTTGTTCGGGGCATTCGCCTGCTAATAATTCACTGGCCAACGACCCTAGGATTTACCTCCTTTGTGAGAAAACCCAATTGAACTTCCTTATTTTTCTTCTTCGAGAAAATAACTAGCAGTTAAATAAGGAAATATTTAAAACCAAACGCATCCTAGACATACCTTACAGCCCGAGCGAATACTAATTGTAATTCAACTGACTCTCGCACCTCAACTGGCGCTTCCAGTTTATGTAATCTAAATTTATTCAAAGAATCTACTGGCCATACTTAAATTATGCGTTTAACTATTACATTAAAAGTATTAAAAGTGACATTTTTATTAGGAAAACAATTTAAGAGGGAAAACAAGGACGAAAACTAAGAGATGACACGGTAAAGAGGCTGAAGTGATCTATGGCGCCATGTTTTCGATGATGAATAGCTTCTGAGTGGCGGATGAAGAATAGCTCGCCCATGATTAGTCAACATCGACTATTAGTCTAAGTAGTTTAACTTGAATTATTCGTTAACCCGCATTTAGTCGAAGAAATCGAATATAAGTATATAAACTTGGGTTTGTTTCCATTCCTAACTTTGTAATTTCGATTTATTTTGAAGATAACCGAAACTGATAAGTTTCGACTTGTATTAGCGAGTTTAGACTCGCCATTCTTAAAATTTAATTATTATTTTTTTTAACAACGAAGCCAAAAACCGAAACTTGATTATTTTTTTAAACGCCAACGGTAATCTCTTCAGTCTTTCTAGGGCTTTCAGCATCTTTGGGGAAACGATCAGATGATTACTAATGAGTAGAAAGAGAAGATATGCAAATTGAGCTGTCAGTGGCCGGTTGGAGGGCGAATCAACATGTACGAAGCTCGCATACTCGCTATGACACCTGTGACAGAGGACGCCGAAGCATTTCGCAGATGGGATGATAACCTCCAGTCAACTTACAGATCCTGCAAATTAATGACCCGGTTTGGGAGACGCGTGGTGCAAAGACTGATGGATGATTTGTTGGAAATTCACTAACACGTGATGCAAAATGTATTCTTATCAATAATCGTTTACTTTTTTTAAATCAGTTTTGTAATTTATCATCAACCACTATTACGCTTTTTTAAAATACATTCGAGCCAGTCACGAACAAGTAAATGTTACTTTATTCACGCATAATATAAACACTTTATTGTTGGAAGATAAAATAATTGCGTAATTTTTAACACTTAGATCGTTATTCATTTATTTATTTTTCTAAATATATTATCGGTTTATCTTTCTGAGAGATTTAGAAATATTTTAGATAAAAAATCATTAACAGAACGGGTTTTAAATCATCGGCATACGAGAGGAATCGATAATGAAAATAGTTTTACATGTAATTTTAGCCGGGATAAATTAATTTTACAACATTAATAACGGATTCAAATTATTATTTTTTGCATATAATTTTACATGATTTATTTACTGCTCTAAAGCGACGCTTAAATGCACGAATAATCGAATGTCGCCACCCGAAGAAGACTGCTAAGTGCGTGTAGATTGAAATATAATTATTTCACGGATAAATCGTGCGCTCGATCATACTGCGAAGGTTTACATATTTGCACTTTGGGTAATTGGAGTAGTTAAATTACTTTAAAGGTGCAAAAATGAATCTTCTTTCTGGCCTGTTTCTTATTCACGCGGTACGACTTCGTGTATTAAAATTCTTTGAATGGACTCTAGCAAATCTATGTTTTCTGAGAAAATAATATGTATTCTTTACGCTTCACCGAATAACAATAATATGTCGCCGATAGATTTCTTCATATCTATTTTGTACAATTTTTCTCCTTCAAAGCACTGTTTTGTAACGTTACACGAAAGTGTAATTTCAAATGTCACGCTTCAACTCGGCTGAAAACTAAATTTTGGACGTTTGCATTCTTGCACAATACTCTAAAAACATTGAACTTACGTTTAATTTTCCTTCTTTCAGAAAAACAAACATATGTGTTAAATTATCAAACTTTAATAAGCACTTTTATCTCGCTTCACCAATGTTAATTACAGTAATCAGAATAAAGTTTGGGGTCTTACATCGACCTATATTTGTTTAATTACGTGAATTTCTAACACACGAGAAAAAAAAAATGTTTTTGAAGCTGGGAAAAGTAGGCTATCGGAATTTTGTTCAATTTCGGAATGGGAGATTTGAAAAATCGTCGACTGTTCACACCCTGTTTGACCTTGCACTGCAAATCATCCATCTTTCGATATTCTTTTCTATTTCGAAACCGTATGTCCATCTATGGCGACTGAACATTAAAAGTTGTCATATAAATAAATGGATCGTTAAAATTTTAAAAAAGTAAAGGCATTTCTACAGGTTACAGGTGCAAATTCTCATCGCTTATTGCACCAGTAGAGTTTGGTTAGAGTACGAACACCTTATAATTAGCGCGTAAATGCGCGATTTATATGTGATTTTACACATCAGAAGAGATTTTTATGGTAGAACTACAGAGCCAAGCTATTAATCGAAAAAAAATCACATAGTAAAGTTACCGATATCAAATACGAAAAAGAGATCTTTAAAAAGTAATTTGCACTTATAATTTATCAATAATACTTTTAAGTTGGCTTCGAGACAAGAGAAACCTTTTAAAAATATCTGTCCTACAGGCCTATATTAAATTTCATGGCCCAAATCTTTAATTAAGTGCCATTTATGCAAAATCCCCATCTTAAATGTATTAATGGCATCCATAAAACTTCACTGCCAATAATTACATAGCACGCAAAACAAAACAGGCACAGAATGTTAATTAAACATGGAGCAAAACTTATTATGCAAAATGTTCCCCTTCGATAATTTGAAGATAGAGATGATCTATTCGTTTAATGACAATTACTCAGAAATAATTGCATTACCAGAAACAAAAGCGTTTTTTAATATTACACGCTCGAGGAAGTTTAAAAACAGTTAGTAGTCCATTAATAGTTTATACGAACCGCCTCTTCAATTAAACGAGATTATAAAAGGAGACCACCCCAGTTCTTTGGTACGAATATACAACAATATTTCGAGAAACAAATGATCGCGCTTAACGGCTTACTCGTTATTATCGTCTAGCCTTCCACCTTGGCCACTCTCACCTGTCACCTCGATATCGAAATATCTCAACTCGTTCGTCTTACTACTTTAGAGAGGAAACAAGAAATGGGCCGGGCGACACAACTCATAATCGATGTTCTGTTAAAACTGATCATTAATTAATAGTCAGCCAGCGAGATGGTTGGATTGGCACGGTTCCCTTCACTTTCCCATGACGGGTCACCTTCACAATAGAAACGAAATGAACAAAAACGGAATAATAGATGATGTATCAGGGTCGTCATCCTTCGCTTACACAAG
>WUQG02059958.1:0-15514 GCA_011317285.2 Androctonus mauritanicus | reverse complement strand
GTTCAACTTTAATTAAAGCAACCCGAAGGTGTAAAGTAATCCTTCATACTTAACTTACCGACACGTTTCTGTCCCGAAGCAGTCGTCCTACAACTCGTAACTGTGGACTGTCCACGATGTTTATCCCTGCACCGCTCCAGCCACACTGAGAGAGAAGAATGCCACCTTTTTCTCTCCGAACCAACGGAGGATAATCGGAACGGGAGCAGTCAACAGCGCCGCCTTCGGACGAAAGGGATGAAAAATTACTCTATCCCCTTTTAAAACCGAGGTTACGAACCCGTTTCAGCTTATTTTCGCCGTTTTATGCCTTCAAATAAATTAGTCGCGGATAATAAATTGCGCGGGATGCCTTCACGGTGGTCTAAGATAATCGACTTGTAATAGGCAAGAAAAGTAAATAAGCTAAGGTTTCCGATGACAAATGGCCGAGAAAACTGGTTAGCATGGTCCAATCGCTGCATAAGTAATTCGATAGTTTACCAGACGACTACTTACACAATCGAACAGTATACATTAACACTTATCTACCTTTCGATCTTTCTCCCGTAATTTTCTTCGCTTCATTTCCATCGCTTATTGGTCGTCCGCTAATTTACAATTCCTTGGCACCAATTCCAAAATCCAACAGTAGCTGATGCGACTCCTCCTCCTGTCTTTCTTCGCTGCCGACCCATATACCAGAATTTTCTTCCAAACTTTTAACGATTAAGAACATTTCTCGGAAGTCTTCATCTGCATAAAACAGTACAAAGAACGAAACTGTTCCTTCAAAGATATTTGCAATGTTAATGCGGAAGGTGCATTCCTAGTCAGTTTTACCAAAGCCAAGAAAGGATAACTTTTAAAGAATTAAAACTGACTTTTACCAAGTAAGACGCGCATCCGACTAGGTAAGTTATAAATAAATACGCCATTTAAACCTCATCAGTTAATTGAATTATTTAAAAATTGTTACAATTAAGATATTTTGAAATCTAACTTATCCCAGAAAATTTTTAAACGATCGGCATTAAAGATGGCAATATTTATAAGAGACGAACCAATAAATAGTTAACTAGAGATTCTAGTTTATTTTAGTAGGCAAAATATCTAAATTCTACCTGGTATCGTTTATTTCCCTCTCAAACTGCCAAGTAAATGAGAAAATAATAAAATTTAAGAGGATATAAAGATCTCCGAATCGAGATTTTTCTTCGTTAGTTAACGAATAAAATTCCATGGTACAAATAAGATGATTTCTTGTATCGACAGAATGTACGGCGAGCTCCAACTACAAACCAAAAATATTTATTTCGCCTTCTGACGGAACTGAGGTCAGAAAATAGTGCAGAACATTTAGCCAGCCAAAAATATGGCTAATTCAAATATGAATTATAACAATTTTGATTGGTGATTTAATTCTGATAGTATTACTGCCAAGCAAATTACTCTATAAAATTTTCTTTATATATTTTTACATCAAATACGTTTAAAACCATCCTCAAACGAAAAATAAATACAAAGTTTTTATATCAAAAATTGCTATCTGGTCACTGATAACCATCATTATCCGTTGATCAAAAATGAAGAATTTCATAAATTTTCTTACTTTTGATAGAAATTTCACAAATTTATTTTTAGAATCAATTTTTAAGAATACGTCGGTGGTATTGCCGTTTATTATTAATAAATCATCCAAAAATTTAAGTGGAAACGGAAAACAAAGAGATACCGCTCTCTCGTCCAATTTCTGTAACGGATTAAATTTTTCGCGCAACTTTATTGTTTGAAAATTATATAACTGTTCTCTCAAACTAACGTTTCCGGAAGAGTAAATAGTTCTGAACAGAAAAAAATTCTAAATGGTGAATATCACAAATTGGCGAGCTTTCGAAGTTTATTTTCTACAGTAAATTTACTCCAACACAATCGTCAATGGCCGACAGAGTACACGAAATTTTACTACCACTTTTAAAATTATTTTAGACCAGGAATGGGGATCTATGGGGGACCGAATGTGACCCGGGAAGGATATTTATCCAGCCCACCCAGATTTTCATTACGACAGTTAGAAGATGTATATATATTTTTTAATTTAAAAAGTAGGCGACGAAATAGCAAACCTTCCGAAAAAAATAGTAATAGCCAAGTTAATAAACATAAATAACCAAAATTATAAATGATGACATTTCTCTTGGACTGGTAAGTTTATCAATTTATTACAAACTTGGAAAAGTTGCTCATCATTATTTCTGATTTTTATTATTTTTCATACCACCCCTAATTTATATAATAAATCATTCGTAAATACGGGAAGGAAAGGAAAAACAGTAACTACAGATATTACCATTTTGTCGAATTTCTGTAAATTTTTATGGGTTAAAATTTTGGCTTTATTGCGTAGAAATTTTAAAGGAAAAATAAGAAATTATATAAATAGCGTAATAAAAAATAAAAATACAATTATTTTCCAACTTAGGTGTGCAAAAATAAAAAAAGATGGCGACCGTGTCCAATTGGATTTTTCTATCAGCGTATTTCGTTATAAATTCTTGGTCAATCTTTGACAGAAAATTATCAAAAAGTTGGAACTCGATTTTCTCGCGTTCCCCAATACATTTGTCTCTGTGTTGGCATCTCTCAAAAAAATAAAAACAGAATAAATATTTAGAATTCCCACCACTAGAGGGAGCCACCCATTGTTTAAATTCCGAATGTCGAGGAAGACGGCTTTTAAATTAAATAACAATTAATTAAATAGAACATACAAAAAAATATTTATAGAGGGCGATACTGCATCCGTAGAATCGATGCGACGATGGGTGTTACAGTAGGATAAAGTAACAGTCCTTAGATCTATAGGAGTTTAATAAGGAGTGACTGGTATAAAAACTTTAACATCACGAAGTAATAAACTTGTAAATGATTTTTCTCAATTCGATTGGCAATCATTTGTAACAAATATCGCCAATATCGATGATAACTATTTACAAAATCCAAAGGATAAATTTCATCTTACTATTTTTCTCTTAACCATGAAATACCAACAAGTTTATAAATTCGGAACGAAAGCGCTCCCGACTGAAGTCGAGTAGAAAATTGTTTTAACAGGCAAGTTACGAATAAGAAAAAATTATAATTAATTTTCGATAAAACTTTCATAAAAACGCAATTATAAATGGGAAATTTCATAATTAGATTTTTTTTCACAGCGGTAGAATGATACATCGGTAAAATGTCTATCTTCCCCATCCAATTTTAATAAATAATTAAAAATTTTTAAAGATGAGTGGGAAATTTTATGACCGCCACCAATGTAGTTACATTTAAAAGGATTAAAAATATGGAGGAATAAATTCAGGAAACGTGATCTAACTTTAGAGAAGGAACAGGAGAGCATTTCTTACCAAACCTTCGCACTTCATCTCTCTTCGTTACACGGTTGGTCGTTTGTCACTTTATAATTTTTGACTTACGATATCAGTATAATTATACTCTTTCCAGTAATCATTTTTCTTTACTCGGCGTTAAAAATAAATATAAATACAAATAATAAACAATTAAAGACCAAACTAATTATTGTATATAAAACTCTTATTATTGATGAAAAAAATCAATATAAAATAATTAATACTAATTGATTAATCAGCCAGTCAGTAAATTACAATTAATTTCAATAATTACAAATATATCTATAATTAATTATTATAAAAAATTAATACGATAAAAGAGGCCATAACTCTAATTAAAATTTGCATCAAAAATTTAAAAGAAGGAAGTGCAAAAGATCATATATAAGAAACCATTTAAGAATTAATTAAATAAAATCGATTAAAATGCCTTAGTAATTCTAATTAAAAACGCTTTCTTAAATTATGCAGAGGTTTTCATGTTTTCGAACTCATTTTTTACTGTTAAACAAAAGCGCAAAACTATATTAAAATGACTCCATCCTGTTATGAGATGAAAAATTTTAAAAAGTCTATATCCCACTAAACTATTTTCGCATTTGAAGATTTTTCTAATGTTACTTATCATCACTGAAAATTAATTCTACCTGTACTTTGAAAGAAAGGGCATTTCTCTATGGAATGATGGTGCCAAGAATATAATTCTGGAATTTTCCACCCGATAAAATCACTTTGGAATATACCATCTCACTGATGACAAACCTAAGACAAATGTTGTTGTTATTATTTTTTTAAGCATAAAATTAATTTTCTTATTATTTTTAACATTATACATATAATTCGGTTTTAATAATTAATCTGATTCAGTTAATATATTTCAGAATAATTTCATTTATTATGATAATTTTTTGGCTTTACGAATTTCGGCAAAAAAAAAAAAAATTAACGTGGCTAAGAGGAAGTCGAATAATGGAATAATAAACAACGCCCATTTAAAATATCATCGTTTCTTCCGGTTGGCTAAATGAACTTTTAAAAAAATGTTTTCCACTTCTTCAAACGCTACATTTTCGTCGCTGATCTCATTTTTAATTGGATTCCTATTAGGTTTCTATTTCTGCCTGGTGGTATATGCCAGTGCATCGGAGGAAAATACACAGAAGAGGAAACGAAAACAGAGACCAGCTAAGAAAAAAAAGCGGAAGGAAAAGAAAAAGATTGGCCAGCTGTCCGAAAACCTCTACCAGGAAGAAAGTAATTCCAGATGCAAAATTAATCAATCGGAAGCTTTAGCAAATAATGTAAACTTAAATAAAAAGTGCGCGTGGCGTAAAAAATCCTTGGAATTTCCGTGAAATAGTCTCGATTTTAACGAGGAATTGTCCGATGAAGAAAGTTGTAATTCATTTGAAATGATTAGCGAGAAACTACCATCTGGCCAAAACTCTTCTGGTTTTTCCAATGAAAATCGGTAGGTGGCTAATATTCTACCTCCTTCTGAAGCGCGCTCTTCTTTAAAAGAGATCCCTGGTATTGGTAGAAAATCTCAGAATATGAGTAGTAAAAATATAAAGAAAAGGAAATCCGAAGAAAGCAAAACATGCAAAAATAAAAAAGAGATTTAGAATCCGATTTTGTAAAAGTTTGATCACAACCTATTGGAATTTAACTACAGTACTCTATATACGATCCGAGAGGTTAAAAACCGAAATGTTTTTCAAGATTAAAAGCGGAGTTAAAATTTATCTCGTTTATAAAAATTAATAAAATTGTGAATTAATCAATTCTATCAAAATAAAATACAATAAAAATTTTATGTCGTTCAAATCTTTCATTTTCTTTAAAATATTTAATATCGGGCCGACCATTGTAATTTCCAGATAAAAACTGATAATGAACGTATCGTATTAAAACAAATATGCGGGTTAAATCGTAATTCTTAATATTTTTTACGACGAATCTAAATAACCCCGTTTAGAAATATTTTAAAATCAATTTTCTAACTACGAATTGAAGGATTTTTCGGTTGTTTTACCACATTTAATCCGTTTACTCGTTAGCGCTATACTCGGGTCATCACCAAACTCAAAACTTTGATTCTTAACAGAGGCCGCTTAAAATTATTGCGATTATTTAATATTTTTTTAAATTCTAATTTTTTCCGTGGCAAAGTTGTGTTACGGGCTGTGACTCACTATAATAGCATTTAACTTAATAACAACTTTAAATACAATACAATTTGTAAAAACAACTAAATAAACACAAAAACTCGTTTCGACCGGTTTATAATTTTTCTTCTTAATGATGTCTAATGAATATCATAAATTTTCTTCGTCGATAAATCGGGATGTTTTCGAAAGTTAATTCTACTCGGTTTTTAACGGGTCCTACTAAAAATCCACCTATCAAACAAGTTAGTAAAGTCAACCAGTTAGTGTTTTTTTTTTAAACATTGCCTTACTATAAATTACAGGCAACCTGTGAACTGCGACCAAAATATAAAAATAAAATCGAGATAATCAAATTTTTAAAAAAGCCTGGTATCCCATCGCGCTAGAGTCAGGGTGTCCAATCTTTGAGCTTCCTCCAGCCACATTTGAAGGAAAAAAATTGGGGCCGCGCATATAATATACTAATTCTAACCATAGCTGTTAAGCAAAAAAGTTAATAGATAATGTACGATATATCCATCGTGAGAAATAAGCTAAAATATGGTAGCGTAATAATCTTTTGACTTCTTTTGGTTCGGAAATTTTTTAAAATCATCGAGCGGGTCGAGAAATTTTCATGACTGAAATCAGAAATATTTTAGAAAATGTAGATAGATACTTAAATAATAAAAACTTCATTAGTTTTGTATATATTTTTAGTACAAAAATGAAACAAACTTCTCTGTCTTTATTAGTGAAATATCAAGTATAATTGTTATGGAGCGAATTTCAAAAAATAAAAAAAACAAGTAGATAAAAATCTCCATGTTTTAAGGAAGTTTACCATTTTATGTTGGGCCTGGTTGATTACAGAGCTGGGCCACCCTGTACTAGAAAAGGAGTTATTGAAAATTATATATACGCAATCGATAGTATTTATCTAATGAAAGAAAACATTAATACTGAGGTAATCATGATTCGATTTTGATCATTATAGTATTAGGTCGATCATTTTCGTCGATGGAAACCTCTAATGGATGCCAGTAGCCTATAAAAATATCATTCGGGTAAGATAATATGTTTACACGTTTTCTTTGATTCCGTATCTATAATTTTCTATAGATTTCATTCTTCATTGCCACGCTTGGCTCAGTATAATTTTCCTCTCCCAGGAGTACCCGAAAGGTCTTTAGGTGGTACCAGGCATTTTTTAATTTTTCTTTTTATATTTTGGTATCATACTACCAGATTTCACCTTTAATTTATTATAACGCAAATGTTAAATAGCTTTACAATTGTTGGTGTTTCGAATAAAAATTCTTATAGCATCTTCCCACGGCATTGGTCCGAAAGGGGATACGCCGGCTTTACTAAACTTTTAAAAGTAGTAGGCGGATACTGAAAGCTCCAGAAACACTCTCTACTCCATAGTAATATACGAATTAATTCAGATCAGATAACATTTATAAGTGATATTGTACCGATGGACAACAACGGACAAACTTAATTCAGGCTTTTATGTCCTTTTATTCCATCGTAGGATGGAAGTATGGCCTGGTGAAGATACCCGAGGCTACGATGCCTAAAAATATTAGCTATACATTATTTTTATTTTATTTATTCATTTTTTATATTTAATAAATTCTGAGACTCTAGAATAATCATAAATGTATTAAAATAGTCCCCGTGTAAGGCATCCAGTTTACAGGACTTATTGGAATAGTCAAAAAATGGTACCTTTTTAATGCGGAGAGGTAAACAGCATTCCGCTTTTCAATATTTTTCCTACATAGCGTAATAGATATTTAGGATAATTTTTTTTTATAAATTGTTTAGAATTTCACGTAACATGAAAATCATTCATGTCTAAATTTTATATTATTTAATCCTATGCTGTTACCTTAAATATATGTTATAGGCAAAAGTATAAATATGTACTATAGCTATAGATATAAATTTATATTAGGAATTTTTCTTGACAGTGGCGCAGCCAGAAATTTAGCCAGCGGGATGCAACTTAAAAAAACAAGAAATATGGAATATCGTCTGAATATGCACAAAATTATTTGTTATATATTTTTATCGATTATGATTGATTTGTATCAACCGAATCGACTATATAAGTAATAATTAGCCAACAAATCATAGTACAAATATACAATGGCTGTTTCGCATCTCCGCTATGCCTGGTTGCGCCACTGTTTCTTTCGATGTATCAGATTTTTATCGATTTTACTGATAATTATTAATTCTTAATTAGGTCTGTTTGGTTTAGTAGCCCATTCTGGCTACTAATTTAAATTTGGCATCCAAAAACTTGTATAACAGTGTTATACAAGTTTGGTATCATGTTGTACAAGTTTTTGGACTGTTATACTGTTACACAAGTTTTACCTGTTATATAAGTTTGGATGCTGGTTAAAGATTATAAACAGGCCAGGGTTGTGGAAAAGTGGATCAATTAAGGTTGCACAGATACTGTTACTAGAAAATATTATTGTCAGCCAAGTTGGGAGTTGGGTGAAAAGAAATTTCTCATTTAATCCCGTCGTACCCATGAATTTAAAATTTTTATCCGATATAAATATTAATCGAGCTATTTTAAAGGCGATTTTGTTTGATTAAAATAATGAATAATCGAAAGCGTTATTTGATTTATAACCTTACAAAATTAAAAATGAAAAAAAAACTTTGAGATGAATTTGATTAATTACGGGTAAACTGTTATCATTTTTAAACGTAGGCAGTATTTCTGAACGCTAATTAAATAAAATTATAATGTCATAATTTATATTCATTATATTAACATGTACGGTTAACATTACTGGAATATCAACTAAACTTACATCAATTATCAGCTTACGTTTCTCTATAAGCATTTCTGGAAAGAATTAATCGCCTATTTACATACATGGTATGTTTACCAGCTGGGCCATTTTGGAATGATTAAGATATGCCATTAAAATGTATGTCGTAGACTCATCTCCAATGGCACGATGGCCGTATTGTATTTCAGAAAAATTTATCCAATAATTCAAAAGTCACCAGCGGAACTTAACGGTTTGAATAATGGTTAACGGATTCATTGATGCAACATTAAAAATGGCGGATATTCCAACTTCTAAATACTTTTCTAATATCTTTTAGACCAATTGATACATTTTAACGAAATTCGGTAGACTTATCGGGTCATTCGTCTCCACCTCGAAATAAGATTAATTAACTCTATAGTTTAAACCAGTGTTTCTTAATCGATGTTCAGCCAAATTGTATAATTATTGTTAGTTTTAAATAATATGCCGGATGGCCGGGTAGTAAAAGTCGCTTTCTATGGTGGAGGATGGGGATTCAATTCTGGATCTCACACTTAATTTTTTAGGAGGGTCCAGCTGAGCGGCATCCTTCAACCTTCCGGTCAACCCCATAACGGATGTTGGCTAGCCTGTCACCAGCATCAAAAATGGCCGCCGTCAGATAAAGATGTGATCTCACCGTGTGATATGGCGGCGTAACTAAAAATTGACTAACGCTATGTTTCCTTTTATCGATATAATTTATTTTAGTGTTCCGCAAAAATTTTTTTATAAAAGTATTCAGCCACTCTGAAAAAGTTCAGAGCCAATCCGTTAAGGCCGTATAAAAATGGCGGACATTCAAACTTTTTAGATTTCGCCTAATAAAAGCGACATAAAGACCTCGATGTTAGATGGCCAAATTGCTCCAAGGTTGGGCCCTCTTCAGATTTATGATCAATTTTAAAAATACAGTTTTCTTTCAATAGCGTATTCAAAATATAGGAGATGAATTCCTTCTAGAGCTGTTTGTTTCAGAAATTGCTTTCTGATCGAAGTTACGGAGTTGAAAATGTGGCATGGAGGGTCATCTTTAATGGCGAAACATTTTTTTTTCCAATTAGGTAAATATGTGATTAGTTCAGAAGTTATTAATGGGGAATACACCAACAATCGGAACAGTAATCTTGTAAGTCACATTTTCCATTAAAAAGGTTATAAATAGTCCATAGAGTTTAAAATATTTTTATAATTATTCCAACATAGAAATTTATAAATACAAGAACATGGGAAATTTTGAGTTTAGCATAATTATCTTATATAATTTTTTTTCTGGCTCGTTTAATTTTATGGAAATATTTATGATAAAATTTATCATAAATAACACCACAATAATATATACATAAATATTATTGTGGTGTTTAAAACTCAAAATAAAATTGTTTTAAGCCATGTAGACAGAATTTCACAACATTTAATCGACAATTTTCGTGATTAAATTTGGATGTAAAACATTTTTGAGCACAAATGAATAATTCTGTATATTTTATATCATTATTATATTTAATTAATATGTAAGACAATATATAAATTTTATCAATTACGAGTACCGTCAAGTAAGTAAATATTACGTCTGGTCGATATTATCCATTCAGATCGTACCTAAGAAAAATCTACAACAGCAGCGAAAGATTTAAAAATAGATAAATTAAAATTCTGTGATTTACTCAAATTATAATAAAATATAGTTTTACTATAACCTGATAATGACTTGGATGGTTTGTTAACCTACAGATTTTTTTATTTAAGAAAGCTCCAGTTATTGTAGCAATAATGAGCGAGTCCTACAAAATACGAAAGAAAAAAATTCATGGATAAAACATTTAACTAGAATTTCTCATAAATATTCAACCTATGTATTTATTTAATGGAAACACGAAAAAATATACTTCATAAGGTATTAACGGCCGCCATACTTTTAAAACTCTTATTTATTGTCCATTAATGCAAACATAAAAATCCCATTCATGAAACTTTATACGCGGGAATAATTTAGCAATAAAGGCGATCATCTCCGAACACGTTAGGAAAAAAAAAAGGGAAGGAAAAATCTAAAAACTTCCAAACAAAAATGTGATGCTCGAGTTATTTTCTTAAGAAATAGCCTGGGGATAAAATCCAGATGAATTGAGTGCTAATCCTTGTCTCGGGAAGGTGAAACACGACTTCGCCCATTTTAAAAAAGGCACGCGTTAATGGTTCTATTTTTCTTTTTATTAATTTTTTTCTGTTAACTCAATATCGTATCTATCGAAGTAACCTTTACCACAACGATAACTATTAATGACGTCAGGCTAGATTTTATGGCAAAACTTGTCGTCGGTTGTGGTGTGAATGTCTACAGTAGACGCCCTGGAAAAATTGAACACGTCTAGTTTTTTCTTTTTTAAAGAACTAACCATCTACATTAATTAAACGTTATTTCTTATCGTTCAAATCAGTGACATTGAAAAACTGATTTAATGACAAAGTGAAATTCGATCAGCTCATTTTAAAATCTGTTCTATAAATTATTATATTATACAGTTGCCTTCTTTCGATGACATACGCAATATTTTTACTCATAAATGGAAGCAATTATAGAGAAAATGGCGGATTTTGAATTATTTTTAAACGTATTATTTTTACCATAATCAGGTTTACGCTACCCGACTTTTAAACTTTGATAGCATTAAATGAAGAAGGATATGTTCGCTTTGTATGATTGCCACTATGAGAAAATTCCGATTACAGATGGTTAAGAGAGAATATTATTCTGTGGTTATTCGTAATAATCACTAAAAGTTTAAAAACCCGGTCTTTAAGTTTATAACGCCGCTGAAGTTAATCGCGTTTGTAGTTGTAATCATCAGTTTTCGCTAGAGATTTAGATAAAATATTCGATGACATTTGCCAGTCGTTAGATTAAATTTTCTCGAAACTAGTTTCCCGATTACGTTTTCTTTCACACGCGTTTCGAAAGTGAATTAATCTTTTCGAGAATTTATAACGGCGAATGGCTCCATCTAAAACAACTCCGAAGAGAAGTCTGCTTTAGATCACAGGAGAATTATCAACACTTTTTGGTTGCTTCGACATTTTTCACTCCATGTGTTTAGAGTACGGCCACAAATTCCTATATATTTTGAAAGGAGCAAAGTAAAAGTTTTGGCTCGACAGTAAGAAATGCGTTAGAAAACATGGCCGTTTATTAAAATACGCAGCCTATTTAAAATAAAGATAATGGGCTATTAGGATGAGGAAGCGACATCGTTATCACTTTTCATATTGTATCGTTCTTACTAATGATAAGTCTGTTCTTATATTAGTTATAATAATAAAATTATAACGTTTGGCTTATAATTAAAGTTTAAAATTATTTATTTTTAAATTTTATTTGAAAATTTAATTTCAGAATTTTCAACTAGAATTCGGTCTTATTTTACTTTTAGGGCGAAGACAGGCGACGCGTTTTCTCGTCGACTCGGCAGTCGAGTCGACACACCTTCCCGACCGCCAGCTTCTCGACATATACAGGTAGAGACGAATATGACCGCGCGCTAAACATTTTCACTGTGGCACCTTTACCTTTACCACAACGATAACTATTAATCTTCATGTTACGATGCCATATTTGTTCCCGGGCTCTTTCAGCCCGGGAACAAATATGGCATCGTAACATGGTAAAAGTGCGCTGTAACCGCGGAAATTTTTGATTCAAAAATAGCGCTCCATTTTAAGTAACGGGACGAGTGTAGGAAGAAGAAAACGCTCATAGGGAACGGACGCTCGAATCTCCGTGTGTACCATACGACTGAATAACAAGGAACGACGCGTCGACTCGGCAGCTAAATCGACGCGGACTACCAGCGTTTTCGGCTTTAAGCTTACAAGTTAGATTAATTTTAATTATACCATTAGATTTCACAAAACATTAATCTTGAAAATAGTGTAACCGTACCGATACGTCACGTAAAATGCGCATCAGATTTTACATACTCTCCCGTCTTCAGTTCTACTCCATCCACATAAATTATATAGAAGCCGGTAACGATTTTCACGATTGTATTTTTAAAATTATATTCAGTCTATATCTAAACGGAATTTCTGTTTAAACGACTGAAACGAAAGAAAAGAGTAATTTGAATTTTTCTCTCTGGCTTTTTATTTTAAAACTATTTTATTCGCGTTTCGTATTCTACCTAAATTGAATTTTTGGGAAATAAATCCAAAACTGATATAGTAATAATCTCTATCGAACTTTTTTGTCTACCAGAGCGCTATTCCCCTCATTTAATTAACCGGAAAATATAGGAATAATTTTATTTATAACTTTTGGAATCCATCGATGGTGCATTTATGGCAGCCACGGATGGATGCTAGAAAAACGAAGCGTTGGTTTTCCGCGCCATCGAGATGTTAGAGGCGAAAGTAAATTCGACTCGGTGGCCAGACGTATCCCACTTATACCCCGATAAGCCAGATCCTAATAATTAACAAAGAGAGTGTAGTATCCCAATACCTTCGGTTTGGCTGACCACTGGCCTTTAGCGCAGTCGATCTTGTATACCGTGGCGGATGAAATCGTATTATATAAATTATGACTAGCAAATTCGTATCTATCCTGCTCTTACTAAATTAAACAAATTATATTTTGGTCCGCTAATAGGAAAAATATGTTTGTTTACTCTTTAAAACATTTTCGGTAAAAGTCTTTCAAAAATTATGCCAATTCGAAAGAAAATCCAAAATATGTCAAAAATCATTAACCTTCGTATCATTTTAAATTTGTATATTTTCATCATAAATTATTTTCTTATTATGAAATCATTATTATATTTTTGAAAGGGGTGGAAAATTAAAAATAAAATATAAGTGGAAAGATGATAAAAGTTCAAAGTTATAAAGAATTCCTAATAACTATTTTAATCATAGGTTTTTATTGGACTGCCCGTATTTGAGTTGAACCGGAATTAGTTTTTATTAAAACCGGTGAATAATTATTCTTTGTAGTTACCATATACCATTTTTAAATTTTACTCTGTATACCCTTTTGATTGGGATTAACCATATCGTGTTTTATATCCGCTCGTAAATATTTAATAAACTTCGATTCTGTCGTCAATAAAGTTCCACCAACTAATCGTTAGCAGTCAAATGAGTTTAATCAACTAGCAGCATCCTTTTTGTGTCTTCCTTCCTATGTGATTTTACGCCGCTTTCCGCTGAATGAGTACTAAGCCACGGAACCCACGCCCACATCCCTGGTGGAGTCGGCCGTCGGGTGGAAGATGAGGCTCGACCGAGTGTGGCATCCCGAAATTGAACACAAAACCTGTAGGCTAGAAGTACGGCTCGCTTCCAGCCTACCTTTTTACTGGTAAGCCTATAGGTAATAATGATGATGATGATGTTGATAATAATAATATGGATAATAGTGGTATGGGTAAAACTAAAGGCGGTATTCTGAACAGCGAGTAAACTCGCGAGTTGGCTAATTCGAGTTGCGTGCTAACTTCGAGCGAGATGTATAGTTACTCCACATTGGTATTCTGAGAGAAATTCGACCTTCGAGTTCGACAACTCGAGAGTTAACATTTTCAAACGGTAGTTTCGAGGTTAAATGAGAAATTGTTTGAAAGACGTAATTTCATTGGTTTAATAAAGTCACGCGTTATACCACGTTAATTGTATTTGTAATCAAAGATGGCAGAAGCGGCAATTACGAACTCGGGAAAAATTTTACTTCTTACGAAAAAGAATATAAAGCGAGCATTCAATTTATTTATATTTAAATTATTAATTTAACTTTCTTAAAATCTAGTAAGTTACTATTAATACTTACACGCTTTGGTTCTACTTCAGTTCTAGGAAGGTAAATAATTTCCTGGCAAAGTTGGGCTATTAGAAATATAACTTTATTAACTGCTCCGCAACACGAAGACTGACTTAAATTCGTTAGATTTCTTACCACTATTTGAAATGCTCCTGTGGCGTAAAAGCGCGAAACAACCAATACCTGTTCGAGAGATGTTATAACACCTTTTTTTGAAGTTCAATGTTGTAGCTTATAAGCTATTCGATCCAATAAGGTTCTCACGGTGTCTTTTTCGAGTCTATATCTGGAAATAAAGTTACTTTCTTCGAATGATTCTAGATCGTTAAAGTGATTTCTGTCTGATAAATTACCAGAATTACGATCTTCAAATGGATCTAAATATTGTAAATTTTCTAACATTTCATCATCGTCACTGCTGTAGTCGGCCATTGTGCGCTAACTCTAATTTTTGACTCCAAACTACCGATTCTGTTGAGTTAAAAGTTAACCTCGATTTCCGCATTCTCGCGAGTTAACTCGATGTTGTGAATACCAATTTTCGTTTAACTCGAGATTTAACCTTTACTCTAACTCTGACTCGAGCTACAGAATACGGCCGTTGAGTCTATCAAAGATGGTAAATAAATACATTGTTGCATTTACTGTATATTCTTGTTATTTTTGTCAAATAAAAAAGAATTTTTTTTAAGTCTGAATTTTCTCTCACCTCTTCGAGTCCACCATATTATGTATTCCAAAATCTGGAAAAATTCAAATCTGAAACATCCTCGGTCCCAAGCATTTCGGAAGAAGTTTTGAATAATGTCTCCAATGATTCGGGTACCCCGCATTTCTTTACGCAGCGCTATACAGCTTAAATGATGTCGTCAAACATTAACGCCACACGTCGCTAGATGGCAATTTAAAAACGATTGGCTGTAGCGCGAGATGGAGGACGCTAGAGAGCCTACAAGCAGAGAGCAGCCATACGAGGATTAGCCGCCATGTCTTTTCCAACCGTTTCCATATCACTGATCTCTGTGCATGTATAGAGATTAAACGTTCTACATCTAGTGTGTGTGTGTGTGTATATAAAGAAAAAAATTTTCTGAAACATTTAATTATAATAAAATTTAACAATATTCTCGTTAGAATATTTTAGTTTAACTAAATGTAACTCGAAATATGTACAGTACATTGTATTAAGAGTTGGGAATTGCTTTCATATCGTAAAATCTACTGATATTTTTTCATTTAAATGAACGTTTCATAGTACAAGATAAAAAAATATCGCACAAATTTTAAAAGAGGATAACTCTTTTC
>WUQG02059957.1:0-62852 GCA_011317285.2 Androctonus mauritanicus | reverse complement strand
CATAGAGTAGCATCTGGAGGCTTAAGAGAATGATTGATCCCGGCTTACAACATTTAGCTAACGTAAAGGCAGGCGACGAAAAGGGATAAACGTGGTTAAACAGATACACTATCGTTGATACTACTAACTGATGCACTCTACAAACCCGACTTGTACATCAATTAGTAGTTCGCCAATACGTCCGGTTCCGGATCTCATTTGAGTTTTTTTTAATTAAAAATGAGAAAGAGCAGATTATTATTTTTTGTGTTCTCAGCCTGTGCAACATAAAACAAACTTTTACAAACGAACGAATAAGTATACAAAAAAATATGCGCCCGGAGATATAAAAAACAACAAACATTTCGATATCTTCTTACAGCAAACTACGATAGACGAACTCAGAAGGGCCTCGAGCAACTGCACCTTGATAAGCTTAATAGCGTCTAGATGACTTACAATCTATGTCGACGGAGATTCGAAGGTTTTATCGCCTTCCAGAGGCGAACCAAGTTGCATTGTATCATACGTTTAAATGACTCCCGTGTCATACACGTAGTAATCGGATTCGGCATTCCTCTACCAATTAAAATGCGAAACAAACGGATTAAAATTTTTACATTACGATGTCGATGACGTATTGCCACGTCATTTTACTGGCCATTTTGTTTGAGTTGAATGTTTTCGGTCTATCTGTTCGTCAATTAGTAAAAGACCGATAAATTTCTCGGGCAAATTCCCAGCTGCGCCTGCGCCCGCGCCCCGCTAGACTAAACAGGGAGAAGAGGAAGAATGCTCTCCTTTAACAACCAATCGTGTCGAGGACGTTGATCAAAGCGAATGGACTTTTGTCTGATGAATTATTCGATGACTCACTGCTTAACAACGTCAAATTCTTGCGTAAACAGGAAAGGAGTGCCGTCAATACGGAATACTTTCGATAACAAAATATAATGACTAATGGTACATTTCGAAAGGTGGAACGTTAATCCGGTTGGTGTCACCCCAGACGATCCGTCCGGAAGGTAGAAGACGTCACAAGGAACTCCACTATTCTACACACTAGTGTCTGGTTTCTCGTCTGTAAGTGTGTGGGAGAGACAGAGACATATTTCCTAGAACAGTAACGCTCTTTGTCCTAGATTAAACTGCCGAAATAAAAAAAAGTAACGAACAAATCTAACAAAATTTACATTAAGAAAACAGAATGGCAATACAAGTAATTATGCAAAACGACGACCTCTTTTCTGGGTTTATGGAAATTTTGAATGCTTTTAACCGCCTCTGGCGTCGTTTAGATGTACTAAAAAATTTCTTTTCACTAGTACTACTACTGCTGCTGCAAAACGGTACGTGCTCTTCTGCAACCCGGTACGAAAAGAAAGGAGATTGATGGTTCGAGGTTGCAGACGATGGCACTACTCTAGCGTCAGGTTATGTGCCGCTTGGCCTGTTACCTGATGAATATGCTCTTTACACAGCCGGGCCAAGGGGATAGGTACGGTCCGATGGCGAATCTTACTGTACCACTCGCTGCTCGGTCTCTTATCGTAATGTCTACCTTCGTCGATAATTGAATGAGTTTCGATGCCAACCACCGCTTTCGCCAAATAAAGAAAAAAATTGTCAACTCAACCTACTTATTGAATAGAGTAGTGGACATCAATTCAGTGACGACTGAATTACCATTTCCAGAACTAATTTTATATTCTGCTGCACAACACGGAACGTTTTTGTCATTTCTCATATAACTTGTGCCTTACATTATGATAACATTTATGAGCCGAAAATCCAGAGATAATTTATGAGTTATTTAAGAATTTTTAAAATCTTACTGATATTTATCACTACTTTTTTATGCTATTCGCGTGTAGATAACATTATATTTTATGGGATTAAACAAACCTTTACATTATAATTAGCGAATGCCACAAAACTAAGAATGCCATCAAACAAGAAAGTCACTCCGCTGCCAAAAAAAAAAAAAGAAAGAAAAACTAAGAACAAATAGTATGCATTTTTTATATTGATTTTCGGTATTAGGACAATGATTATAAATTGTTAATCTGGAAAACATTGCAAACTATTAAAAAGAAAAAATACAGTATATATAAGAAAATGTTAATTTTTTTAATGTTTAATTATATATACACGTAAAAGTACAAAAATTCCATGCATACGAACAACTATTACTAAATAATAATAATACAACATTATGTGAATAATCTAAATTTACGCTATATTATAAATTATCCATTGAAGAACGTATAAAGAATTTTGTGGACCGATAACTCTTGGATATTATCCAAAAATAAGGTAAACAGTCTGAATGATTAATCCTGACGCAAAATATTTATGTGGAAGGTCTTTTAATCGCTATGACAAGCAAAGTAGACAGCCGTTGTGCTGTTTTTAACTGAAACCGGTTTCTTACACACGGCTATCTTCCAATTGGTTGGCCAGCGAACTGGTTTTGAAAGAAACAGCACAACAGATGAAAAGTACTTTTTGTTCATAAAACTCACTTCTCTTTCGTTTTAATACACACAAAAACAATATATATTCGACTATACGATTTTTCTATCATTTTAAATAACAAAAATAACTTATGAATAATTTTGATAAGGCCAGATGTTATTAAAGTGAACTAAATGATTATTAAATGAAAGCAAATTATATTATATTCAGAATGACCTTTATACTGTTCTAGGTTCAACAGTGCTTTAAGTATCAAACTTAAATATTTCCCAGTAATATTATACCAGATTTATTTATTTTTTATATAAGCTTATAAACATTGAAACAAAGGAAAGTACTGTAGTTATAAATAAATTATCAATATCCAGCCAAGTGTGTGATGCAGGAAACTACTATGTTAAAATATTTCTAACAATAACTAAGAATTTCTACATTAATTCTTACCTTGAAATCCAGGTATGCCAATTGTAACCCAGAAATCTATTGTTTTTTCCTTTTCTAATTGTTCGTAGTCCCAGGGTTCTTTTACTTTAACACTTCCATTTTCCTCAACCTCTATCCAACGATTTGTACCTTCCAACTTAAATGTCTCTTCAGAATTTCTTTTTTCTAAGTGAAACATTATCTTATCCTTATTACTTCCATCTGTTTCCTTATATTCATAACTCTTAGGAGGTCTACCTGATCTTTTACTACGCACTAATATTGCTTGATGATCTGTTGTATTTTCACTGTTTTTTTTATGACTGTACACTTCGATTATAATTGGAACAGGATTGCTTGTTAAACGTGGTTTACGGTTATCATGAGCTTCTACTAGAAGTTTATAAGTTTTCAACTGTGGTTTGTCCACTAATAATAAATGTCCTATTTTTGGTACAATAGTAAACACAGGATGTTTTTTGAGAAGATGATATATGGGTTGATCACCATCAGCATCCATTGCAACTATCTTTCCAATAACTGTATAAAGCTCTGTAGAATCTGATATTTGAAATTTATAACTATTCTGTGATAAATGAGGTGGATTATCATTCACATCCTCTACTTTTATCCTAATAAAAGTTTTTGCACTATCACCTTTATTATTTGATGCTTCTAATGTTAGATTGTATTCCTCTCTGGTTTCACAATCTAATGGATTATTTGTATATATTATAAGACTTGTGTCATTGGCTGATTGCTGCCTGATGGAAAAAGAATTGTCTTCATTTCCATCTATAAACTGATATTTTACTTGATCCTTTGGATCAGATGTTGCAAAAAGTAAATCCAAACCCTCAACTTCTGAACCTTCTGGTTCATTCTCAACTACACTTCCTAAATATGAATCCTTTATAAATTTCAACATTTTATCTTTGTCCATTACATGTATTATTAAATTTTGTTCTACAGTTTTGTTAGGATAATCTTCTCTAACAATCAAAGTAAATGGAGAATCTATTAAGTGAGCTATACTGGATGTTGGAACCAGAACACCATCACTGAATATGGTAAAAAATGGAGAGAATTCATTATTGATAAGACTAAATGATTGACCTTTACTAATCAATTTTTTTATGGTATATCCAGGATATATATCATGAGCAACTACTAAATGTTCAAAATTCTGTCCGTATAAGTTTCCAAACAAGGATATCACAACACTCAGTCCAAACCAAAACATATTACAATGATGCATGGCTGTCGACATTCCAGTATCCAAATGCTTATGTTACACACTTCATAAAAAATTTTGATTCAGAGACCAGCTCTAATCTATAAAAAAATAATATATATCATTTTTACTTGAAATAATAAATTTTCTTCAAATTTAAAAAACAACATTTAAATTATAAAAATCATATAAATTAATTAATCATCAATTATGTATATTATAAAATTTTTTATTGTCAAATTAAAAATATAGAAAAATAGTATAAATCAGATTAGAGAAAAACTATTCATTCAGATATTATATTTTAAGGAGTTACCTATAAATCATACAATTCCAATTTTTTATAAAAATATATATAATATGATATTTTTTAATTATTTAAAATCATTACTGTTTTCTATCTATACAATTTTCTTTATGATGTCAGTCACATTTCAATAAATATAAATTCTTTCACATATAAATTTTAAATGGATTTCTAATAAACATAATGGAAAGTTATGTGCACAATCCTAGATATGATATCACTTATTATTCAAAACATTAAAATCTCAAAAAATTAGAACAAATTTTAATAGCAATTTGCTAGAGAAATTTAATTCTTTTCTACAGAACCTAGAGATGACATTATATATCAATATCAGCACTAAAAATAAAATGATTTAAGATTGGGAAATGTTTTGAAGAGAATGTTTTTTGTTTCACTTTTAATTTTCTTCAAACATTTGAATAAATGTGCAAAAACAAAAAACAAATATAATTAATATAATATATATCTATAATATACTTGTTTTAAAATTTCAAATTGTTTGAAAATGTATGTATTGAAATTTTCATTTAAATCATCAATTATATTAACTTATGTATCTGTTCTCTTAACTTTATGATTTAAAACTGAATTATTTAGATATTTTTTAACATAGAACACTTATATTAATTTTAACATAAAAAAGAACATTAAAGAGATAATGAAGAAAATTTTATATAAAAAATAAAAATTTTAAATTAAAAAAATATCCTTTAAATAAGTCATCATTAAAATTGTTAAGAAGTTTTCTTATAATTAAAATGAACATAAATTTCAAACATAATTTTTTTTATTTTTTTTTATAATTTAGAAAGACTTTCATTTGCAATTAATTCAAAGCAATGTTAAAATTGTCTTCAGATAGATAAATGAATTCAATGCCATCTTTGAAAATTCCAATGTTAATTATCATCAGTTAGAATAAGACAATCTGCAAAGCTGTGGAATCAATAACTAGAACACATCACAATGTACATTGTTCAAACAAAAACATTAAAAGTAAATGACATCCTTTGCAAACTTGTACAATTACATATTCAATCATAACAAAGTTAAATTTTTAATAACAGATAATTTGAATAATTTAAAGATCATATACATAAATTAAAATATGTATCTCAGTAATAATATATATCTTTTAATATCAAAATTATGAGAAACCCAGTTTTAAAGTTCAAATATCTTTAACGAATGCTACTTTAAATTCCATTTTAAGTATATTTTAATTTGTTCAAAAATAAATTCTTCATATATAATATTTGAAATAGTATTAAAATCATTTTATTGATAAATCCTGAAACAAAATGAATAATTAGAAACATTTTTTAACATTTCATTTTATAACTTTATTAATTACACAGTTATCAATATTATATTTCTGCAATGAATTGTAATTAGAGTAGGAAAGATATAATTAATCTATTATTATAATAGTTTCTTTAAATAATAAATATTCAGTATTATATAATTATGTATTGGCACTCTTAATAAATTACACTTGGCGAATTTTATGATTTATGGATAATTGCATTACAATGATGATGCAATATATCAAGCAAATTGTTAATCTTTATGCACCAATGATATAATTTATTGTATATGTTTATACAAAACTGAGACATACAAAATATAAATTGAAATTATTGTCTGACTAAACTTCTATTGTTTCATTTATAATTTGTATTCATAGAAAATCTTAAACTTTAAAATAAACAAAATTGTTTAAAATATCATTTGAAGGCATTTTATTAAAACATAATCAATTAGAAGAATAAGTATAATTTTCAAACAAAACTGAAGCAAATAATTTAATTTAAAAAAAAAAAAAAAAATTGAATTATTACAGTATATTTCCACAATTTAAGAAAGTAATCTTTATAAGTGTAGAACATTATAATTTGAAGTACATTACAAAAGTTGTTTACATTTAAGAATGAAATTGTTTCATAAAATAAAATTGAAAATAAAAATTCCTTTAGTAAAGTACCTTTATTTTCAATTTTTGTTCATTAGATTATTTATTAAATTAGTCTTATATTACTCAGACTGTTATTCAATTCAAAACACTAATGTTAAAGAATGAATCATCTTAGAATTTTATATATCATCATCAAGTTGAAACTAATTATGACTTAATAAAACTAAAATCAAATTTAAGTTTTTATCAAAGGATATTGAATAATTACAAATATCAAATGAAATTCTAAGATCATATTACAATGAAAGAATTTGTATGTATCTTTATACTCCAATCTACAGGTAATTGATATTTTTCATTCTAGTCTATGTTTTATGCTGAAAGCAATTTCTACTTTAAATTCATTCTCTCAAACAGAATATTTAAAAGAATATAAATTTAATTATTTTCAATTCATAATTAATTAGGTATATTAATTAATCTGAAAAATTCATTTCCTTTAAAATATATAATTATTTAAAAGCATTTTCAGTATCAAGTGTTGTCATGTAAGCTGATGAGAGAATATTTCTTTGAAATAATCCAGCTTATTAAAATTCCATAGATATAATCAACACAGAGAATTAAGCTATGATAAAAGGCATAAAATTTTAATTTGCAAACAAAACTTGAATTTAGAATATAATCAGTTTTAGTTAATAAATCTTCGGCAATAAAATTTATTTATGAATGATGTTTACAAACTGATAGTAGTTAGGCCCCAAAGGCCTATGTACATAATTGATCATTTCAAAATTTGCAAACTTAGTTTAATATTGTATTTTGAAATTACACGATGTTCTTTTAAATCATGTAAATTTATATTTTTTATAATGTTTATTAAATTAAACTAATTTATAAAAACCAAAAAGTTATGAAAAGAATTTTGAGAAAATTCCAACTAAATTTGCAATGAATTTTAGAAGTATTTGTTAGGAAAAAAAAACCATATACAGTACAATATTTTTAAATGATCATATTCAGAAAGCAGAAAATTTAACTCATTTATATTTTATAATAATATTATAATCAATGGATTCATATTCTTAAAATCTGAATTGTAAAGTTTTTTCTTTTTCTTTGCAAAACTGCCATTTAATATTTATTACCATTTAAAATCCAACTTAGACATGAAACGCGTTGAAAAATATAAAAAAGTAAAGATCTAATGTTAATACGCTATTTTAATGAAGTAAAATGTTTCTTATGAAAATTCTAGAAATTTGAAAGTAAAATCAATGTCACGTGGTATATCGCAGTCAAACGATCAAAAGCAGTTGTCTTGAAACATACAGCAATCCATTTCGAGACCAGGCCTATCGGCCTTCTTTGCTCGAAATAATATTAGGAATGTCTTCCGATTACTTTCGGAATTAATTTAGCAATATTTTTAAGTATTTATAAAAGTTAAAAGACAGACAGAAAGATACTTACCACACAAGCATCTCCGAACGTCAGCCACGGCAGCTCGAAACTGGCCTTTGAACCTCAACCGACAGCCAAGCCACCCCATATGACGTCACCAATGGTTCCGGTTCCGGTGACAGGATGCTAACGATATTATTCGTAATGATATCGTTTCTGCTACTTTTTGTTCGTCAAAACCCACCTCAACAACGTTTCGACGCAATAGTAAGTAAAGTGCGATGACGGTCGATGGAGAAGTGGTCGCTTCTAAAAGACGGGAGGCGGGTGAGTGCACTAATGTCGGAATAGCCGCGCTCGTACGTTAGTCGATACTCGCCCCCGGTTAGAGTTCATTCGAGTTTGGGTTGGATCAGGGAATATTCCCCATCGTAATGTTTTATTATATTTTTCTAAAAAAGGGAATTTTCTGGATTTAAGGTAAATATAATTCTCCAGTAGTTTATAAACATAAAAATCTAACTCGCTTCATCTAAAATTACAAATACAGTATTTAGCTCTAATTATTTAATAAAATAATCTTAAGTGAATTAAGATTAAACGAATATTACAGAAAACAATATTTACATAGAAAATAAAAACAAAAACTTTTTTACAAATTTTATAAAAAAACCTAGTAATTAATTTGGAGTTTAATTTACTCGGATAAATTATTTTTCGAAAAACTAATAATTATGACTCCAAATTAGATAAATATTCCCTCTATTTAGGGAAGTTTCTTGAACATTGTTAGAGAGAGGGAAAAGAATGCAAAGGGGGATATTCTGAAAAAGAGATATGAAAGGCAACGTGTTCTCGCCTCCCAATTCATTATCTCGACTTTTAAACAAGAAAAAGGAATAAATATTTATCCGTTTTCTTTAAAAGTAGGAAATGGATGTTGGTAATCTATTAAAATTTACGAAAGACCCAGAAAAGACTTTTAAACATAATATTTTGAAAATAATTTCAATTATTAATTAAAATGCTAAATGTTACAATAAACAAAACGGCTGTGCTGTTATAAACTGTTATTTTTGTATGAAACATAATATCTTTCTCCTCAAAGAATCAAGTATTCCATTGAAGTAGGTCGTATAAATTGAAAGATGAATATTTTATTTTTTCCCCCAACAGAAGAATGACTTATTATGATTCACAATAAAGGGTTCGAGTAAACAATTTTTGAATAATTATATCGAATAATCTATTTAATCACATTATCCATAAAAATAAAATATAATTTATTTTTTGTAGAATATTCAGAGATAGAAATGAAACTTTTAATAAACATGGATTTCTTTAGTAAACGAAAATGTTTACAAAATTTTTTTTAAGTTTTTTTTCAATGGGAAAAGAAGTGGAAAAAGAGGAAGGACAGTTATTGTCTGCTGTATAAGACTTATACTGGGAATAGTCCATAAAGAAAGATTATGTTTTGTGTGCAGAATAAGCAAGGTCTGTTCTGGACTCGGTAGAAAAACAGCCTTTTGCCCCCATATTATATATTCCGAATATATCGAGAAGATAACTTTTCCTTTGCGAAAAATTTAAGTACGTATTTAAAAATAACTCAGAAAATAAAATAAAAATTTCCGAAAATTTTAACATCCGTCAACGAATGTTTTTAATTATTTAAATATTGTGCCTCTTAAACTGAACGTGTTAATAATAATGATCGTAATCTGTTAAAAAGTTTTTAATCTTTTATTCTAAACAAAATGATTTACAATACTGTACTAATCAATACACAATTCCCTAAGGATAATCGCGAATGAAGATACCGAAGATAATTGAAAGCAAACGAAGAGCTTAAAAATAATCTAAAATTTTAACTGTTTTCATATGGAGTCTTTGATGTAAAAGAAAATTTAGATTTTTCCCAGATTTAAATAACTTATTTACCTAAAAGTAAATTTAACGATTAATTAAAAAAAAAAGAAATTATAAGTTTACAAGAAGAGAAAATTAATTATATGCACAAGAAGTCAATGCGAGTGCGTAATTTCTGGATGCAAACATCACTAAATTAAAGTAAATTTGCTTTAAACTTATCACCTAACTACCGAATATGTCATGTTTAAATAACTGTTCAACGGATAATAATCTTCTGCTATCATAATTTTTATTAACGATGTGAAAATGGTCAAATAGTTGCTAAACAATAGCAGAAGAGACCCGGAGGAAGAGCTGTTAATAAGGTTCTACCTATGCTAAAACTTAACCATATTCTAATAGCCGACATTCGTACTTAGCATAAAAGATCAAAATTTATTCTTTTTAATCAAAATATCTGATTACAATTTTCAGAAAGCTGTCATCTGTTAAGTTGTTATTATTCCAATCGAATCAGCTCCGTGTATATAACGAGAACGGTTATAAATCAAAGTTGTAATCCCTTTAATAATTATTGTCTTATTGTTAGAGGGAGTAAGCATTGTCTTATTATTCGAGAGTAAATTATTAACTTTATTAGAGTAAAGAAAATTATTCATAATTTAAATTTTATCGATAACAACATCAGTTTCTTTTTAATTTATTAAAGATGCTTGATGTAAATCTTATTCCGTGATTCAATGATATTCTTCATATATTTTATTACCTATTTAGTTTTTTTTTTTTTCTATTACTATTTATATTAATTAAATCGGCAACACTGCCGAAATTATTCGTGCATAAAGGTTCTAAGATCAAAAATATATTTTTTAAATATCTATTAATATCGAAGGATATTAAGCTCTCTTTAAGTCGGAACGTCCTTGAAACTATCTAATTTTTAAAATAGTACGAGTCAATTAACTCGTTGCTAATTTTAAAAAAAATTTCCCGAACGATATTAAATTATCGAATTAAATCTAATAGGTGCTGCTAAGGGAAACATGGGTTTAAATTATTATTATTTTTTCCTCCTTATAAGGAGCCCATTTCAATGTGTCTTTCAAACGGAAATGGGCGCTAGAAAATGGCACCGTCGTGTCACTTTCTAATATAGTAGTATTATTGGTTAAAGTATCGGCGTGACTCTGCATATCCTGTTTCTATAATCCGAAATGGCTTTCAAAACCGGAAACTATGCTTTTACCGATAGCCTGGTAGAGCAACTCTTTACTGAATAATACCACCTTTCATTAACAAATTACATCCTCATAGCACGAATTAATAATAGATACATCCGATTATTATTTAAATAGAAAACCTACTATCCAAATTATATTGCGATTCTTTCTCGCAATCTATTTTCTTATCGAAACGTTGTCGACGTATCAACCTAACATGCAAAAGCAATAGTCAGACATTCTTTACCTATGTTCATATTTAATCACTAGATGGATGAAGAACTGATATCTTTTGCCATATATCATCAAACATGTAACATAAAGACAACTTTTCGTCTTTCTGATGCTACATGATTAAGTATAAACAGCATTGTGTTGCAGCGTTAGTTGCACTGGCGAGTAATATTTGTCTCCACTTACTTTCCTTCCTAGTATCCGAGTTCAAATCTCTTCTTCAGCCCGTTTGTCACCAGATGTCACGAAGATGTGGTATAACTGATGTGTACTCCCTGCGAAGTATCTAAATATTGATAACAAACATCTCCTAGAGGAGAAGAGTAAATGGGCACCTCGCAAATGGCTCAACCATGATCTAACCACAGATTTTAAGGATCAGACAACGACGATAATTTTAATTAAGACGAAAGCGAAAATTTACTTTTTACCCCTTGATGAATGTAGATGTAATGTAATTTCTATCTTCGAAGCAAGGAAAGATGCGTTAAATAATCTAGTAGCATGTTTTCTGCAGTAAAACTTTTACTCTATTTTTAAAGTAATTAAAAAGACGATTAAATAAAATATTTATTTGAAACGAATCGAATCTCGGTTAATAACGAATAAAAACCCTTACAATAATGAATATTAAAGAATTATTAATGTAATTTTAGAGATTATTGATATATAACTAGTTCTACCTAAGTACTCATAATATCTTGTAAAATTTAATAAGAAGCATTTAATTAACAAAAACGTCTGCATACAATTTGTTAATGATAAATACGTCTAGACTACAGAAAATTATCTAAATTATTTATATTTAAATCATTTTTACATTAATATTAATGCGTGTGATAAGAAATCATGAATGATGGTTATAACGACAGTTTAAGTTATCCGCATCAAGATGGCAATTTTGTCGTGAAGTGTAATTATACGTTTTCTAATAAACAAATTTAATTAATGATTATTATGATCATTTCTGATTTTATTCCCTCGAGTAGTCTTGTCACGCACTTTCGGAAATCACGTGACATTTTTTTAATTACAATCGTGTATATCGTGATATTGCCATCATTTGAACCTTATTGCAATCTTGCGCTAGATTCGCAAAACGAAAGCAACCTGTTAATTTGAACTCGAAATTGTTTCGAAGCACGTAAAGGTTATTTAGTTAATGTTACTAAATATATAAATTTTTAAAGTCTTGTAGGAATTTCGACATGCTGAAGTTATCGGTGAGTATATATTAAATAACGCTATTCTTTTTTGTTGTTGTTGAGTTATTGATACCTTCGAAACGTTTTATTTTGGAAAAGATCATACCGCTCTGTCATTACAGATAGATAAACGGACGCCATCCATTGCCAACTCTATCAGAACTGGACCAAATACTAAAGTAGCAAAGTGTTCGCTAATAATTGATTCTGTAATCACACTAAGATTGCAATATAGGCGTGTGGATTCTGGTAAAATATCACCAATAGTATTCCCCCACCGGCAAAAAATTAAAAATAAATGTTTTGCTAGACCGTGTACCTTTTTAAACATTTCAAATCCCAAAAACATTTTATTTTTTTACTAATACCCAATAGAAATAGAGGGAAAAATCTATACTTTCCGAATAAATATTTAATTTCTCGATCGTTTCTTCGACACCATTTTCCATCCAAAATTAAAAAGTATAGTCGAAGAAAAGTTTCTCTTCCTTTCTTTCTCTCGCCCTCTCTCTCTCTCTACTTTTATGTTTTAGTTTTAAAATTGTATATCAAAACATATTTTAATTCAAACGAAAAAAGAAAATGTAAATCGAATTTACTGCTTTCAGTATTAAAATATACTTTTAAAAAGTTAAAGAAGACGAGAAGAAAAGTAAATCATTTCTTAGAAATTTTTCTATTTAAATTTTTTTTCCTCTACTGTGATTCTGGGTACAATTTTACGGTCTGCGATCACCATGCATAACTTTAAAATTCTCTTCCAAACCTTAAATTTATGGAGTATTATGAGAAATAACTTGTAAATAATAACGTATTTACGACCTGTATTTGCAAAAAAAAAAAAAAATTATTTTTCTTAATGCTATAAAAAATTGCGGCTGATTTAACAAGAATAAACTAGAATATCGATATTCATGTAGCTAGTATACAATATATATATATATACGTATATATATATATATATATATATACACGAAATTTGTTCTTAAATAATTTTTTATTCATTTTGAGCAGATTATCCGTTTTTGTGTAAAATGATGCAGTTATTTAATTTTTTTAATATTATCAGAAATTATCATCTATATATTGGTAATTACTGGATAAAAATTATCATCAATTTAGAAAATTAATTTAATAATATGTCCAATGTTAACTATTAACTGAGAAAATAGAGTAATTGAAAGGAGGGTCGTCATGCAAATACAATTAAAAAGTTCTCAGTTAAATTATTAAGATGTGATTGAAAAAATTTTAAATACTTTTAATAAATATGTTAGGAAATATCCACTTTTGTAATATTCATCAGAATTAAAACTATCTTTTTTAACAATTGACATAAAAAATAGGATTTTTAACTCGATGCGCATCACATTTTTCGTGCAGTGACGCCAGTACACGCCTTAATGGATTCTTTTTCTATATTATGTATAGCCTTTGTGTATCAAGATATAATATCTGTAGTACAAAATACGTTTCATGTATCGTATATCAAGTTCATATTTATAGCACAGGCTATTTTTTGTACTACAGATCTGCGCGCGCGAAACGTTATTTACATTATGCTTCGCGCGCACAGATATTTTTCGCGACGCGACGTTAGTAGCATTTACAAAAGCCAAAATACTTCAAATTAGGAGATAGCAAAAAATTTATTTGTAAAAGAAGTTAGATTCATAAAATATTTAAGAACAAGAGACTGACTAGACTATTATTATTATTTGATATTTATTGGATCTAACATCGGACGTTGCAAGCCGGCCTGATCGATAACACTAGGTGCGAATTAAATTAACAAAAATATTTAACTAACTGAGATAGTAATGTTTTAATAACGTTTAACAGTTTTGATTTATTATCTGATTTTTCTCCTAAATTTTCAATGAATTTTAAAGGTGCAGAGAGAGATTAAATGACCATAAAGATGCGTGATTTCTGTCGTGCGTGCCTTCCTCTGGTTGTGCTTGGGTGCGAACAATTGAGCTATTAAATCAGATGATGATTTAAGGTCGTCTGATGAAGGTAGATAAACTTTGCTTCGTCAAAGATATGCTCCACCTTCATAAATGAAAATGTCAGCAGCCAGGCAAAATCATTTTCATAATGACATTCTTGACAGAAAATTATAGCATAGTTGGATTTGTAATAATTACAATTTTAATATCATAATTGGCAGCTCTTCTGAATTATGTTACGGTATTTCTAATTAGCCGTTAAAAATATTATTTTATGAACGATTTTTTCTTATTTTAAGAGCGAAATTCGAGGGAAAAAAGAATGAAAAAACTATTTATTTTCTTGAGGAAAATTTGTCTTAAGTCATTTCTTACAGAAATAAGCAGAATTATTGCTGTCAGACAAAACGGCATGGAAATTTTGAAAAGTGAAAAGCACCATCTGACATTAATAACGAGAGAATCTTGGAAAATTTTTAAATTTCATCGATTAAAAAGGGAAGTTCTGCAGAAAAAAAAAAATACGCATTCAAATGAATTTTATCAATTCTTGAAATCTGCTGTAATCATTGGAATAATGTGAATTTGAGTCCAAGTGTTCGGACAGAACAAAGGAATTATTTAAATAAATTATTTGTAAAATATAAAATTGAAAATTTGAGACATGAACAATAAAATATGTAACATTAGCTATCGATTGATGTATAACATGAGCGAGTATCGATTGTAGTGAAGAAATCATTGCTGGTACGGTATAATAAATTCCCAATGCAGAAAGATGCGGAGGAGCAGAGAGAGAAAGAGAATAAGTTTAGATGAGGCTTATAATTTATTAATTAGCTTATTGATGATTTAAATATGAAATTTACGTTTAAGAGAAACTGCTCTCGAGAGAGAACGATTTAATAACCTCCTTTCGCATTTGCAATTTCTCGTTTTCCACAATTCAATTCGAAAGATGAAATATATTCGAACATAATCCGCATATAGTAAGCAATTTATTCAACACGAATCGATTATTAAAATATAAAACTCGTTTGTA
Source organism: Androctonus mauritanicus (assembly GCA_011317285.2). Classification (NCBI taxonomy): domain Eukaryota; kingdom Metazoa; phylum Arthropoda; class Arachnida; order Scorpiones; family Buthidae; genus Androctonus; species Androctonus mauritanicus. The sequence goes on along the minus strand of WUQG02059957.1, from coordinate 47,581 downwards.
TGCTTTACATAAAATGTTTACGCGTCAACATAACATTTCATTAAAACATAATCCAAATAAAAAACGAATCGCGTTATTTGGAAAATTGATTTACGAGAAACGTTTTTCGTGTATATACAAAATGTACAATACTGTAAACAAAAATGAAAGCCAATGTCTGTCTGTGACTTCTTACTTCTCTTCCCCGAATATCTGGTAGTCTGCCATTCTCATCTTTCAGTTTTGATCTACACGGGACTTGATTTATATCACTGCGTGAGTCTATATACACACAAAAATCTCTACACGTACATTCATCATGCAGGGAATGCTCCTCACCCCACATTTATTTATCTTCCGTTTGTACTTTATCAAATCTTATCTATATTTTTCCTATCGGAGATCGATCGAATCTAATTCAGTATATAACGATCTTCCTCGTCCTTATCTAAAATATCAATTTTCATCTTTACGACTTCATATTTTTACCCGGCTATTTAACTCGATGTAACAGTTATACTGTATCCGAATGCTTTTATTTAAAAACAAATTAATATTATTAGTATTTATTCCTAACGGGAAGTTTATTCGAATTGTAAAACTGTTTCATAAACCCAGAAGACATATTTTTAATTGAGGAAATCAACGTTTAAAGAACTCCTCCAAAGTTGAACCTCTTAAAGATGGAATCTGCATCCTCCTCGAGTCTTTGTAGTGTTTTGATTTTTGTCTGATAAGAACCATCACAAGAGTTTCAATCTAAACGAATTTCTACTAACTATCAGAATAAGATAAAGTTGTCATTCTGTAACAGTATATATATATCTACAATTTCAGTCATATTTAATTCATTTGTTTAGTTTTAGCGAGTTTATACATATAGTATATACGCGTGCTTCATTTTTATATAATTATGGTTTCGCATTTTAGATCAGTTTCTGTAACAATAATCTACCTAATTTAAATTAACAGTTATAAAAGCGTATAGAGTTACGCTATATAATAATAACCCCGTTCGAACAATCCATTGAGTTTGATGTTGCTAGGTTATCCCGCATGGATCCAACAGAAAACTCATCAGTTGATTAAATTGTTACTCGACCTTTTGATTCCCAGTGCAAGGTTTTCGCTTGGACATTAAACAATTACAGCATCAGATATCGTGCTCGTCAAATATTCATTTGGGTTGTCACGTGACCACCGGGGACCACACACAACGACTGCGACATGTCACCAATCCTTGAGTTGTCAAAACATTCTGTAATGAAGCTTGCACTCCAAACTAAGATTCGAGTATGACGTAGCAAATGTTATTATTACTTGCAGTTCAAGTAAGTTTAATTACACGGAGTGGCAATCGATATATATATCGTTATTAAATATCCATAGCTTGAAAGTCGATTGGAAAACATCAATAACAATGTTTTAAAATTGCAGCCGGATTGGAATGCGACCCGCTAGACAAGAACAATTACTGTTTGTTGCCCGTTATTTGCAACCTTAAAGTATTTACTACAGCCGGAAGGCAGCGAATGTCCATCTTAATTTTTATTTTAAAGCGCCCTCTCAATTGATGTGTCAGTTAGTATGGCTATTACGTTCACAATAGAAACAAATTTGGATAATATTACTGTCGTTTATTTCGGAAAGTGAACGTTTTGGTGATTTTAACTTTTAAATTAAATAAAATTATCGTATTTTATCCAGAGTCGACATCTTTGGGGGGATAATTTATGAGCTCGTTGAACTTCTCAGGGGGTTCCGGCCAATGAGTCACTCCGAAGCAATTGGAAGTTAAATAAACTGGTTCAAGGATGTCATGAAATACTGAATGAAGTCTGTAAGTTATAGGATGGGAATTAGGATTCTTAATTAGTCCTTTACAGAAGTGGTTTTTCCCAAACTATAAAAGGAATAAGGAAGATTGATCACTTTAAACATAGATTATGAATTGTGTAATTCAAATCAGTATTAGTTTATTTCATACTCTGGAATGTGTTAAATAAACAAAGATAGATTTGGGAAAGTTGTCTGTTGAAAATAGTGATCTATGTGTTATGTTAAGCTTTAATTGATTAGGTGACGAGCGATATATGTCAAAAGATGTTTACTTTCTACGTGAATTAAATTGTAATTGGGAAAAATAAAACTCGATCATCTCCAGGGTATGGACATAAAGTTGGTATGGGATATAATCTTTAATGGAAATAGAATCTGTCAATCAGCGAGATGGTTATCTTGGGATTATTCTTCCTGCATTTTTCTCTTATTTTCTCATACGGGTCGTTGTACCAGGTGTTTCTTTTGACTGCTACCATAATATTGTAAGCAGAATTAGATTTCTGACAGTTTAGATAGAAATAGAAGAAAGAGAATCTACCGATCGATTTTTATTTTTGTTTTTTACTCCCTCGACGAGTGGATCTATCAAGACGAGAATCGCACAACTGAACAATCCTATAAGGTTAGAAAGACAAAATGCTTCTTTGTAGCACTTTATCCATATTGGCACTCATGCAAGTAGTAGTCGCTATATACCTAAAACAATTTTTACACAATTGTTTAAAACCAACAATGCTCTTAAGTCCAATAAATAATAGTCTTATCCAATTCAAGCATCAATGACATCAACATACAATTTTTTTCCTTGTTTTTCAAAAGTAATATTTCATACAATCGATTTTACATTAAAATTTCTGCTAAATTGTATCATTAAATTAATATTTCATCCAGATTTAGTGTTGTTTTTAGTAATGAATGGTTATACCTGTGATTTTTTCCCCTCTGCTAGTAATTTCGACACACCCTTTTGTCTATCGGTTTCTAGAGAGATCTCACTTCAAAATTTAATGAATAATTTAATAAAGATTAGCTTTATTTTGATAGAAAGTTATAGCAAGGATTGAAAGAGTAATACTTTAATATTATTTTTTTTCGCTCTGATTTTGGCAGAAATAATTCATATGATTCCTTTGCCAGAGTATATCATTTCTTTGCTCTTGGGTTGCGAATATGATTGTTCTTTGCTTTGTTTTATCTTTAAAATTAATGATAGAAAATTACTTTTGTAAAACTATCGGAGCGAACTCAATGGCTTTCAAATGATGTAAATATGTTTTGAAACATTAAATTATTCTAGTCGAAAAGAATTGTTTAAGAAAAGAGGGTATAAATGAATGTATCATTGGATTTTCTAAATCAAATAAAAATATTTTGCTAAAAAATCTTGTTTTCTTTACTGATATTCATTGTTCATGTTTTGTCAAAATCTTATTAAGGCCTGAGTTTATAAATAAAAGAAGCTATTTCATTTTTTAACCTATCTCTTTTTTATAAAATGAAATCTGGTTAAATCCAATCTTGTTAGAGTATTATAAAAATGGCTTTTTTAACGTTGTTAAACAGTTTCTTTTATAATAACTATTATACATAAAAACAATAACCTATTCTTTACCAGTGTTTATGAAAAATATCTGATTTTTAATAGAATTTAATTAACTTATAGGTAATATCCTCTTGATATTTTTTGCTAGTATGTTTTTTTTTTCTTTTTCTTTTGTTAAATTATTTATTGTATAAAGTTTTATCTTTAATATTTTTTTAAGATATAAGATTTGCGAACTGTTAAATTTTCATTAAGTTATACTACTTTTATATGAGATTATGAATACAGTTCGATCTTCACATAAAATTTGAGTTAAACTGGTAACATTAAACGTTTTTTATTCGACTATAAGTTGGAATAGCGTATAAATCTACCATTTTTAATAGCCAAATCTCACGACCTTCACCTAAAATTTGAGAACTGGCCTGATCTTTTCAACGATTATTATTATATCATACGAACGGATGGATTAATCTGCAGCCAAATAACTTTAAGAATATAAATTGAAACATACAGAAATGTTTTTTAATTTTCGAAACGACGTTCATAAAATAGTTTTAATTATTAAGCATTCTTTTATTCTGTTAAAAATGTTGATATTAGTTATATTAAAGCGGTATGTTTTATTATTTTAATGGAATATTCACAAACATTTTCTTATTTTAAAGAGTTGATAGGTCTTAAGAGTAGTTTTCCATTAATGAATAGAAAGTACACAATAGTAAGATGATAGGTAGAGAGATGAGTACTCACTGTATATATAAAATAAAGAAACTCTTAATGGTTTGAATATACTTTATTTCTGTAGTAAAGCAATCACGACTTGAATTTCCTAATCTCAAATTAATTGATCCACTCTCCACTCTCTTTTCTTTCGCTAAAATTTCTAAGTCTTTTGAAAAGATTCTTCATCATCATTTCCTTAACGACCCTAAATGGATTAGAGTAGTTCTTTTTTTAATCTGTAAAATGTTCCATTTTTGAACACCACCTCTCTATCAAAAATAGCGGCCAGTGATTGACAGGGATGACAGAAAATGGCGACTAGCTGTCGACTTTCACAACAAGTTTATAAAGAAGAAGACATATGCAACACGTATTCACTTACTTTTTTCCTTTAGTAAATAATCTTTTGAAAACACAAATGCTTTTAAAAACTTATCAAAATATTGAAAAAACTTAATAACACGTAATTTATGCCTAAAATACTTGTAAAAAAATGTGTATATATTTGTAGAGACTGACTCATCAAAATTCTCGAAGAGTTACCGAAGTTGCGAAAATTAAAAAATCAAAACAAGGATATTAATTCTAAAACAAAAAGAAAAAATGTTTGGATTTGGTTTTCCAAAACAAACAAAATTAATTATAAATAGATTGTGTTAATTTCGAATGCTAATTTATTCAATTTAAATAGAAACGTATTTATCACAAATTAATTTTTTTACACCTTCGTTTAAATTTTAAATTTCTGCCTGAGAGAATATTTAAAACCCCTATAGGCTTAATTGATGAATTTTTAGCACTTTCCGGATTTTCATGTGATATATTTTATATTTTTCCGAACTATTTTTAATTACTTATAGACACGAAGCAGGGTCGGATTTGCGTATATTGTGGCCCTAAGCTATAACGTTTAAGAAGCTCCCTCAAATATATTTAATATTTTTTTTAGTGAAATATGAGGCCTCTTATAATGCAAGGCCCTAAGCTATAGCTTGTCTAGCTTATGCCAACCACCTATACATGTCTAAAAAATTTAACCTAAGATATACATTATTTGTTTCAATAATACAAAAATTTATTTCTAAAGTATCTTTAGGCAAGCGAACAAATTAATTTTTTTTTTATTTCATGAAATTTTAAGCAGAAACTTTGAATGTTTAATGTAAACGTTCAGTATTTATTATATAAATATTTTTTTTTTTTTTGCTATTCTATTATTTTATTTATCTTTAAAGTTGTTATTAAGCATACAAGTTTTATGTGCTATGTGTTAATAAATAAAATTTTGTTTTAAAATATTTACATAAAATTATTTCAAATTTATATCGCTTTCAGCATTTTCGAAGGTTTTGAATTATCTTTAGCCTGTTGTCTGAAAGAAAATTAAGCTTATAAGATTAGCATATTGTCTTCCGTATTCACCACTGATAATTTTACAACTAATTACTGTAGTAGATTTTCATAAAATTAGGGAATAATGTTTTGCCATTGAAAGTAACCCCCACTCTATGTTACTTAATTATATATATTCAACCATTCAAATTCAAATTCGGATGTTCAAATTTCTGAGATGCTCTCGTAAATATATCTCGAATTAATTATTAGATGATTGGTTAAGCTACAGTTACGGCATCAAATCAACTAACTATTGGCATTCTATGATATACAGTGTGTTTGTAAGGAAAAGCCATTGAAGATGCTATCCATGACACATGACTACCTCTTTATTTTTGACCATTAAAAATAGTGGATGTTCAAATATTTGAAAATTTCGAGGAATAACTGAAGAACTGTTTGATAGATTTAAATGCATTCGGCGTACAGATTTTGATATTAAAGATCATTTTGATGGCGTATATCTTAACTCGTATCTTTAATCATTCAAAAAGTAGAAGATACGTTTGGAAAGTAGGATTAGTTTTTTCCAGATTTTGTTTTTTCATGTACTTTATTGACCTGAGTATCTACCAGATAGCCGATATTTTACTTTCTTAAGAAGATAGCTAAAATGCTTTAAAATTTTTTTCTTTTGAAAGTTATCTCGTATTGCCACAAATCATCTAAACAACAAAACTTATATAATATTTTAACACGGTAAGTTTTGAAGCGCAGTAACTTTAACATCTCATTAATAGTTATATAAATCAAGATAGACTAATTTTGTTATAGCATCTCTCTATCTGTATTAATAAAGCCGTAAATTATCAGATAGAAAAATGAAACTTCAATAAAATATTAATATTTTTCCCATAATTTAAATTTTGTTTAGAATTTCAGTAATCAGCGAATATGTAAAACCGTGATCGATAAACTTATAACTAAGTAATTTTAGACAAATAACAAAGTTATCTCTTGATCAAGATATGCAAATCTTAAATGGGATTTGAATTTTCAAATATGTAAAACAGTGTCATTGCCGAATCGACATTAGACCAAAGATAAAATGTCAACAAACAATTCCAACAGCAATATTCTTGTCAGATACTGGATTTATTAAGAAATTTATAGCATCAACAATCGAAACAATCAATTTTATAAAACTTTAAAATATGCAATATTCCGAAACTCGGCATATTTGTCTACATAATTAACTTTTAAATAAAGTTGACTTTTTAAATATTGCAATTTTCCAGGATAATTTTAGTAAATCTTTTAATTTTACAGTAAATTGATTCGTTTATTGTTTCTTGCATTCCATCACGTTTCAGTTGTTTTCTATTGTAGCAATCTCCTCCTCTTTTCGTGGAAAAGTAGAATGCTTGAAGTATGATATCACGAATTACTCGTTTCTTTGAATTCTTTTCCATTTTTATAACGTAGTTATCAAAGAAATGTAACTTTACAAAAGTAATTCATTCGAGACTTTTGAATTATTTAAAATTTATACAATTTCATCAATATGTACTTGATATGTTCTTTTTTTTTGCGTCATTTATTATCGAGTTTGATGGAATGGCAGCTGTTAACTTAATCGGATAACCTTGACCTCTTTTAAGTTCCTCTTCGAATTTTACGATTTATAACTTTAAGAAGCGATTTTGTTGTTATAACTACAATATATAAAAATAGAGATCAAATCGTAAATTATGTTAGGAAATATGAAAGAAAATGGCGTTGCTATTTGTTATATTAAGAATTTGTGTAATGGGGAGTTTAAAAAACAAATAGTATTAAAAATATATCCTTTATTTTGGAATGATTAAAGATACGAAATTAAAATATGTATCATAGAAATCATCTTCAATGGCATAATTTATATTCTGAACGCAGTAAAAATTTATTAATCTTTAGTTATTACAGGAAAATTTTAGATTTGAATGTCCGCCATTTTTTAACGGATGAATTTATAGGGTCGATTAATGTATTTCAAATTCGACTTTAATAGTCTGACAACTCTCTTAAATTTTATAAAATTCAATCAACTAGTTCAAAAATTATTATGGGGAAAATTTTAAAGTTTGAATATCCGCCGTTTTAAAATGATTGGAGATAAAGGGTTAATTTATATGACATCGAGATCATCTTCAATGACTTGATCTTGATAAATTGAATAAAAATCAAATGAATAGATCAGGATATATTAAAAGAATACTGTATATCGAATGTTTGAATGTTTTTTAGTCGATTTAAATCTTTGAAGCTAGAGAATTAAATGGCATCTTTAGGTGGCATCAGTATTATCATTAATGGCAGAGCATCATTATACAATTTCATTAAAATTTATTTATTATTTCAAAAGTTATCAGCGGGGCACATAAATAGACTGATAGTATGATGATCTTATAAGTCTCAGTTTTCTTCGGAAAGTAAGCTTTAAAAAAATGCTATTCCACTCGGTTAAAATTGAAAATTTGGCCACAAAACTGGTTACTTCTTACTGGAAAGTTAACGAAATTTTTTCCTTGGATATTGCCAATTTTATTGCTTTTATATTATTTTTTTATTGCAGATTGATTTTATAATATTTTGTTTATCTCACTTCGAAAATCGTAATTGTGGAAAAACATTAAAAAAAAATGTATACCTTTCTAAACATGGCGTGTATGTCTTGTCATTCAATAGAATGATATCGTAGTTATCGAGATAGTGTAGATGAAGCTGTATAGAATCGAGTTATCCTTTCACAGAAATCAATCGTTTCTCAGATTTCCGATTGGATTCGTCTCAACTTTCTTACCCAAATAGAAAGATGGAAAGAAAAAATATTTCGAGTAGCTGCAGGCAATGTTAGTACGAAAAGTGAATTGTCAGTTGTGAAAGAGTGGTGAAGAAAAATTTCACACGGCTCGAAGCATTGTCGCCTTCCTGCTGTGTTCCATCTAACTTCAGTTAGCTGAGAAGAATGAAGAAATGTGACGAACTTTGAAGGAATGTGTCCAGCACCTGGCTAGCGTAGGGCATTGCCTCCAGCTAGAAGTTGCAACATAACGTGTAATGTGATGGGACGATAATAACATTTGTCTAAAAGTGGACTTTTCTGGCTCTTAAAACCTTCATATTTTTTTGCGTGTAACTCTCGGATTGTTAATTTTATTACGTCCGCCACTACTTGATGGTTCTGTACTTTATGACTTCTTTTAAAAAATAAATAACCTTTTTTATTTCGGATGATGTTACAGAGTAATTTTTTAACGACAGAAGTTTAACGTTTCTAGACAATAACAGTTTGTTGGTGGTAGAAAAATTGCCGAAACGATCAGATTCGCATAAAATTAAATCTATGCCATAACCATACATTGATGTGGAATAAATTATTCGAGATAATTTTATCTTTAACACGAACGTTTATACACCTATGTGACGTTATGAGCTGGAGTATGATAAATGCGGCGGAAATATTTCACGTTGTGCTTGCTAATGTGGAATTTTTAAAACTGTAACGAGGCAAAATTCTGTTGCGTCGACCAAGATGGAATGCTGTTTTATGCTAGTAACTATGATATTTACCGAGGGGTACCATACGATTTATATGACGTAATGAGTCAAAGTGAAGAGTGACAAACATCTTACGTGACGCGTGATAAAATAATAACAGTGTAAAAGATATTTAAATGACAGGAATGATCCGGAACGAAGAATGGAAGACATTTTATGAACGTAACAATGATGTCCTCTAAATGGCGTTTTATACGATGTAATAAATAAAACCACAAATAGAAAAATGCTATGGGAATAAGCTTAATTTTCTCTCATCTCTGTATGCTTATTAATAAAACATGGTGCGCATTCGATAGTCGCCTGAATAAATTATACTAGGGAAAAGTTTGAAGAATCGATGATGTTATCGAACTGATAAAATATCCGTAAGAAATAAGTCACGCCGTAGTATTCTTTCAACAATATTGCATTTAAACTTTTACGGGTTTAGTTTCTCCTACCATTTATAATCATGGATGTCATGTAAAGCCGTTAAACTTATTTTTCATCACGCTTTATAACTCATTCACTCCTTCAACTTGACAGGATCAAATTTGCTGTTAAAAATATCTAATTGTAGTTGCTATTTTGGAAATGAGCTGTTGAACTTTAGAAAACTTTCCTTAGGGAATTTTAAAGGAGAGGAATGGTTTCTTTTAAGGAGGAAAAAAATGATGAAATTGTCTAGAGAAGGAATCAATTGAAAAATTCCCTTGGTATATCTCCTAAAGTAAGTTTTTGATGCTTTAGAATTTTAAGAATTGAAGATTTTAAGGATTAACTTGAAAATACAAAAATTTTCTTTTAAGTAGCCCTTTACAAGTTTTAAAAATCCTGATTGAATTTACAAAGATTTTTTTTAGTCGTTAAACCTTCGTAAAGTCGTACATGATCTGCCAATACTACTTTATAAAAATCTAAAAAAGTTAATTAATCTCACTTTAAATTCGAGTTTATAAAATTCGAATTAAAACTGGAAACTATTTAATATTAATCGCCACTTTAAAGATATTAATGACTTAGATATATTTTTCTGAGAAAAATAAATATTTCTGATTCGAAAAATCTAAGCTATCATTCAGCACTTGTACATTTGTTTTGTTTTCAATTTTATATAACCGAGATAGAGAAAAGTAAACACAATCAATCTGTTCGTTCAATTACCTCGAAGATTTGCATTTTTTTATTCTTTTTTTTTAACTTGTTTTTATGATCCCTATCAGAATGTCCTAATCTATCTATTCGATACTCGATAGTTTAACATGTAGAGAGTGTATTAATTATAATCCATAATACAATATTACTTGATCTGATTTTGTGTACCCAACTAAAATAAAACACGAATAAATCCAGGATTAATTAGCGTTCAAGAGGAAAATTTACCAAACAATCAATGTAAACAGGATATATATATATATATATATATATAATTTTTTCCTTTATCGAGAAATTTAATTGGAGTTGTCATAAGCTCATGAATTTTTATTGTCTATTAGTCTACTTTTACATATAAACTTATGGTTGTTGATTCTATCAAGACGAAAATCCAATTGCAAACAAACAGATTAAACATTCTAAGTTGCCCGTTGTCATCTTTGTTTTTGGTGTTGTTACTTCACTCAATTTTTATATCAAATTCGATTCACTAAAATTAAAAATTTTTGATTATAATGAAATTTTCAGTAAAGAAAAAAAAAGTTTTTTATTTGCTTTGACTGTCATGTCTGCTGAACAAAATTGAATGTTTTGCTGAAATTTGGTTCTCAAGAACCAAATTTCGCAAAACATTCAAAGTTTAAGAGATCATTATTTTTAAATTAATTATATTTTAAGATTTCTACAAGGTTTTTGACTTCCAATACAAAATGGCAGGTGTTTAAAATTTTAAAAATATGCAATAATTTTTGAAATTATTTGTCACACGCGAATGAATTGAAAAAACTTGAAAAATTCCAGACGTTTTTTTAATTCTTTCTATTCAAAAATGGAATAAAATGATAGTATATAAATTAGGTTTGTCCGTGGGCTGTCTGTTAGCAAGATAACTCGCATAAATGTTATCCAATTTGAATAAATTTCACATAAGGTATAGGGATCAATTACATGATTAAATGTGCTAAAAATAATCAAAATCCGATCATTATTACATACCGAATTCGGTCATTTTGAATTTTCAAAAAGACACAAAACCGAATAATCACGTGATCGCGTCATCAATCTTGACTATAGTCATTTTTACAGAAACGATCTTATGTAATCAGAATGTCGGTCAGTCCATCTGCAAAATTTCTCAAGAACTAAACCATTACAAGCATTCAAATTTTAATAAATCGCTTCTTATCAATTATGTTAGATACCAATTAATTCTATAATTCCTTGACCATCATATTACAAAATGAAGACATTTTTTAAAAGACGATGCTATCTATACTTTTGAACAATCTGCTGCACATTAGCGATATTACACTCATTTGAATGATTATATTTTATAAAAAAAAACTAAAAGCTTTTAAAATTAAACTTGTTTGGAAATATAAAATTTCTCCAGAATTGTGGAAGTACGTATTTGTTTATTTTTTCTCTCTCTCATTCTGGTCACTTTTTCGTGATGAGAAAAGTATTTAATCAATGAGTTTTTAATGAAACGATCATCACGTAACTAAACTATCATGAGTAATTTAAGTTATTCTTGGGAAATATCCATTACAGAAGGCATTAATAAATGATCTCTACAGTACGTGAAATATTTAATGTTTCATGAATATTTAATGTTTTACTACGTGTTTTTAATATTTCCTAACTTTATAAATTGATGTTTATGGTTTAATAAGCAAGTTAAATATCTAAAATTCAATTTAGATATGTAATTTGTTTAATAAAAAAATATAAATAACAGATTACTTTCAACTTTTATCACTAAAGAGTAATTTTATAATATTAATGTTTAAAACGGATGCCTTTTGTTTATAATTAGCCTTTCTTGCAAATTTTTGTAGCTAGATAATTATTTCTACATAAAACTGGAGAGTTTAATTAGATCCAATTGTAACAGATAAAATTCACAGCTAATGCAACCATTGATAATCTATTGTAATCACGTATTTTTAAGTGTATAACACACGTTTGGAAGTTGTAAGTTCACCAAGTGATCAAACTACAGTATATTTAAATTATCTAAACTTTGTTGAATATTTCTCTGTATGGTTTAATTTTAACTAATTAGATCCGAGGTTTTGTTCTTGCCTTTTTTTTAACGTCATTTAACTATGTAGGATGCAAAGTTTAATTGCATTTTGGGTCATTAAACCATCTTCTTTTGTAGACGAAGAGGGAGAAAAATTCTTAAATTTTTACTCATCTAATAATCATTTAAGAGACACTATTTCATTGGAAACAAAAGAAATATTGTTGCAAGATATAAAAATACTAAAATGTTTAAATTTATGTACATAAATCTAGAAATATATATATATATATTTACAGTTTTATTCAGAATTTCGTGCGTAGAATTATAATAGAGTTTGTTCTTTTGGTTAAGTAATTAGAGTAAGATGTGACATTAAAATTAATGCGTGCACATGATTTTCTTCTTCATAACTGGTAAAGTGTTCGATCGAGATGTTTCTGTAACTGTTTATCTCGCAATCGGCATTATTTCGATTGTTTTTTTTTTGTGTTTTTAATTTTTAAATATTCAACATCGGGGAATTTCCGAGAGGCAAAGCAGTAAACATGCAAAAGTCAATTTTTGCGATCAATTTATTTGATTCGTGACTATCTACCATGTATGTGCAGTCGTAAGCAGTAAAGTATACGCACGTATTAAATATTATTTTATATAGGTATATATACTCTTTGATGACAAAACTACTGTAAAAATTAACGTTTAACAAAAGTAAATTATATGAAGTCAATCGGTGAAGAGTGAACGTTTTCTAATTTACTTAAATCTAATAATATTTTAAATTGCATGTACTGGTTTAGTTAATTTTTTTTTTAATCCGAGCAGTCGAAACGTGTTAAAGATTCTTAATTAGGATAGATTTAATGTGGAAAATTGACAGAACGGGTCAAAGTATCGGACATTATAATAGGGTAATTTATAATTGGATTTGATTCACCTGAAGCCATGATTAGCTCTCGGCACGTCCAAATTGCTAAATGAGAAGAATTGGACTGGAATAACTGTTTAATTCTATCGAATGCAATCAGAATTCTAATTCAAGAAAAATCTTTTCTTAAAACAGAATTAAAAATTATGAAATTTGTTAGTAAATAAACCCCATATTACGTTCTAGATAGGCATATACATACTACTACTACTATTACTACTAGTCGATAAAAGCGTGAGGTTCAACTGGAGTTATTCACATCAAATCGTTTAAAAGTATGAGTTATATCAAGCTAAAATCGATTAAAAAATCGAATTATCTCAAATATTTAACTGATGACATCTTTTAATTTTCTCCGAGTTAATTTACCAGTTTAGATTACTCTGAGATGCGATATGTTATCGTTACGATTTTAACTTTTCGAGAGATTTAAAACGATTAATATTTTAAAACCGTAAAGTTTTCTGCGATACGTATAATATAAAAAATACATATGTTTAAATATTTTATTAATTTCTCGATAAGAAAGTTTTAAAAAGCAAGAATTTAATTCTTGCCTAAGGGACGAACGTAAAGTTCCTCCAAGGATGCTATAACAAATTCAATTTATTAAAGGCAATTACTAGACATAAATTGTAAACTTTTTATATTTACTTTAATTAATAACACAATTATGCTAATAATTAGATTAGTATCAATTATCATGTCTTGCGATCTTAAATATTGAAGCAATGCAGAACGCTTTGTCCCAGATTAAGTTCAGATATTATCTTCCTTACAAGGCATTATTTTATCTTTGCAATTTCTTCGGATAACTAACGCTATTTAAACAATAACTTTTTTAAACGGATCCACTTGTAAGTGATTACAATAAACATTATATTTTCTTAAACACGTAGCGAGTTTTAAGATATGAAAGCGAAGAGATAATTTTTTATTAGTGTTTAAAAAAACATCATAGAAGTGAAGTGGAGATTCATAAAATTGCGATTTAAAAATAAATGAGACTATTTGAATAATGTTATTAATAGAACTTAAAAATTCTTTATTCAAATGAATGTATTGCAAACCAAATTAAAGGAAAAGAAATTTAAATCTGACAGTAATTAGGAGATGCTTCTTCGGTTGGCCGCATGACGTAATTCGGAAAAGTATAGCGAGAAAAGAAGAAAAATCAATACAAAAAAAGAAAGTTTAGGATTTTAAACTAACCAATTCCTATAATTGTTAAAATGGAAATTTTGGAATAAATCGAACTTGTATTCCTTTTGGAAGAAGTCTCAAGCCAAACTATTTCTGATCCTCTATCCATAATATGCAGACACAAAGATGGATACTGGCTTGGTTCTCGTTGTTCTTTTTATTTTATTTTTTATTATAGCATTTAATGGAGATTTTCATTCTTTCTTCCGTGGAAATTATGCCAGGCAACAGTAACTTCTTTTCTGATGAGGTGTTTGGAGAAAGACAAAGATTGATGTGACCATGAATGCGGTCGGAATGGAACTGAAGGCGTTGGCACCCAATATTCCTCTACACGCTCACGCTATTTAACAGTTGCCATAGTAACAAAGAAACCCTCAAAATTCTCTTACCTTTTTTAATACATTTAAACTTTCAAAAATTCGTGACGATTCTGAATAGATTCGCGAAATTGAAGGTGAGAAAACTTGGCTTCTTCGGTTTAGGTTATTTGTTTGTAATGATTCTAAAAACTTTTTGTAAATACGATAGCAAAATTAGTTGTATTATTAAAAATTTATTTTATTGAATTTATATAAAAACATTTTTTTTATATATATAATTAAGTTTTTGAGAAGTTTTCTAACTGAAATATTTTAAATCAATAAATGAAAATAATATGCAAATCATTTTTTAAAAGTATATTTGTATCATGGCTTTTATGGATATCAATCTGTTATGCCCATGTAATATAAATCCGTAAATAGTTCAAAAACCAAATATAAAATTAATTTTAGAAGCAAACTATATGCTTATTAAATTTTATTGCCTGATCCCATTACAAAATGGCGGAAGATTGAAAATTTAAAAATTCCGTGTTTTTGAAACTATTGCAAATGAATGATGTTATCCTCATTTAAAAGTGTTTTTTATTACAAAAAGAAAAAAGACCATAACATTATTGACACCAGTGAAAATTTCAAATTTGTATGTTTTTAAAATACAGCTAATGGAGAGAACTGTGTTTGATGATACTTATTTAGTATAAAGTTTAAAATTTGTTATACGAATTACAAATTAAATTTATTTCATTAAGTAACATATTTTTACCTCACAAAATGCTTTAGTTAAAAAATTATTGATAATTTCATTTGCGTATCTAGTGAAGAAAACAAAATTCAGGAATTTAATTCAACATAGTAACGGTACCATATTGAAAATAAACCGATTTTATTTAGAATTATGTTGAACTATGTTAATTGACTTTATTCGTTACAAACAGAATTTAAAAATAAATTATGATTAAACATTTAAAAGAGTGTTTCAATTAATTCAGTTAATAGAAACTGGCGAAATCCATTAAAATCTAAAAAACAACCAATTTTTTTCTTTTTTGAGTTTCATAAAACATGGGAATATATATATATTTTTTTTAAAGGATTGTTTTTTGTTTATTTTCTCGTGTTAATATTAAATTCTGCAAAGATCAACGCAACAAACGAGCTCTAATTCAATTTTTAATGCAACATTTATAAAAGAGTATCGCCATTATTCTCTCCGGCGTAGATCTCAAAAAAAAAAAAAAAAAAAAGAGTAAAGCTAGCTATTTTTGTACAAAAATCTATTGGAAAAAGAATTTAGAAGTATTTTTTTGCAATGAAAATTGCTAAAAAAATTGCTTTATGATAAAATTGACTTACACACAATTTAAAATATCTTTCTCGACTTTAACTTATCGTAAAATTATTGAGCATTCACTGCTAAGCTGCACATAAAGTAACGAGTTATAACTGAATACAACCGACCGTTCGACCGCTTTAACCATTTTTTGACGTTTTTTTAAAGTCGTAATTTTACTTATTTCATCTTTATCATCAGTTATTATTATTAAATGCTTTTGTTGTTTAATCTAATCTTATTGTTTTAATTGTTTAAAGTTAAAATTTATCACAATTTATCGTTAGCGTTTATTTAATTATCAAGAGTCGAATTAAGTTTTAAGTTCTCTTTGATCATCTAATAATGACCAGAAGGTCAATTTTTCATCGACAATCATCATCCGTAGAGATTTGTCCATAAGAATGCAAATAAATCATCCGTTTAAAGCCGAATATTTATTTAAATTATTAAGTTTACAACAAATCACGTTTCAAATTTCATAAATTATTTATAACAATATTACATAAATAAATGTTTTATTATTAAAAGTTTGCTGGGAAAAAATGTTTTATTTTCTACGAATGTAAATGACATCTGATGAAGTGCATTACGGAATCGATAGATTTGTTTACTTTATGACCTGTGATTCAATGGGTGAAAAATTTATAAACTTCTAACAGATTAAATCATTCGAGTATTCTTATAATCGATTTTGTTCTCAATTATACTTTTTGTTAGAGTTTCATATGAAGTACGCACATCTTAAACCACTTTCTATCAAAAAATTTAGCTGTTATAATCACTTTATCTATTGCTATCTGTTTTTAAGATATCTCGAGAACAAAACGTAAATAATTTAGATTTTATGAAGTGGTTTTATATGATATATGGTACACGCCTGTTAATTTTGGGGATGTTAAGTGATCTCATTATAAAATAGCGGCCATTTAAATCCATGTATGGCGACTATTTAGAACATTAAAATGCTAATATTTCTTAAAATATTTATCTCACATCAATAATATAATGCAATTAAAAGAATTACGTAAGCTTATATATTTTATAATAGTTTTCTAATGCGATTATTTTTCATTTGTTGGCAGTTAGGCCGTTCGCAAAATATTTCAAGAACAAAAACATTGCAGAGCATTCAGGTTCTCGAATATCGCTCCTTTTTATCTGAGATATACAACTACTAATTTTGATTTCTCTACTTGTTCCTGTTACAAGATGGCAGCCTTCGAAATTTTCAAAATTTCTATATACAATATTTGAAACCATTGCATTTGACTTGGATGAAAGACGTAACCATTTAATCTATTTTATTTGTAAAAAAAAAGAAAAAATCATTATAACGATTCTTACCAATGGTAAAAATTTAAATTTTCAATGTTTTTTATAAAAAATTAATTTGTGTGCTCACTTTATTCGTTTGTCATTAAGTTATCATTAGACTAAACATCGCAGAGAATTCAAATTTTAAGAGATCATTCATTATTAGCTACAATATATGCGAATTAATTTTGAGAATGCTATTGTCTCATTACAAAATGGCGCCCATTGGAAGCATTAAATGCCGATATCTCTGAAACTACGTATCGCATATGAATGGCATTACAGTCATTTGAAAGGGTTTTAGATTTATTTTGTAACAGTGGTCTTAGATAACCAATTTTTCCGTTTATAAATGTGTCAGGCTGTTTATAAAATATCTCAAAAACAAAATGCTGCAGTGCACTCGAATTTTAGATGATCGTTCCTTTTGATATAAATTAAATAATTACTAATTTCGAACTCTTTACGTAGTTTCATTACAGAATTATGGTGTTCTAAATTTTAAAGATTTATAACCTACACAGTACTTTATTTAGACTGTTTATTATCTATGAGATATTTTTTATTTTTTTAAAATATAAAGTTATTACGCATCTTAACATAGAATGATAAGCAACAAATTCCCATCCCATATTTTCGTATAAATTTATTTATTTTGTGCTAGCATACATTAATATATGGTAAGTCATGTATGCCATTAAATTTAATTGCGAATTTCCGCAGGAAGCGCTATTGATCTATGTCTGCGAATAAAACAGAATTGTTGTTGCTGTTGCTTTTATTTTATACGCATTTAGAATAATTGTCGTTAATAATAATTACTTTTGCTTTACCTGAGGATTTTTAATATTTTATTCATGTTTTTGAATAATAGAAAACGTGCCGTTATTATTATTACTATTTTCTTGTTTTATCTCGAATTAATTTGCATAATTATGATGCTTTTGTTGAAGGTTTACGCGAAAGTTTATTAACTCTAACGCGAGATTGTTTTTTTAAAACTAAATCATTTTTAATAGTGTTGTTGTTTTTAGACATTCGTTTATTATTTGATACTGTAAATAATTGTTATTCATAAAAAAATCTTTAAAATTTCTCTTTAGTCTATTTTAACGAGATATTACAATGTTTGTTGTAATTCGGATGTAGTAATTCGTAATGCGAAATGTCCACATTGAATATCTATGATGATTAGTTTAATTATCAATCCGTTAATGCATGATTCAGAATGGAATTGAGGGTTATTGTGCAAAGTTCTGTTTGCAAATGATCAAAACTGATGATTATATACAATGTAATCTACAATGTAGCTGTTTAACATTGTAACCATTTTTAAGTAATTTTTATAAACAGTGATAATATATAGGGCATATCTACAGAACCAAACATTCGAGATTTAAGGAATCATACATTATTATTCAAAATAATCTTTAGCAAGATGGCGGCAGTGATCTTTAGCAAGATCACTGCAAGATGGCTGTTATTGGAAACATTAAATTTGCAAAAGTATTTGTCTTACATAAGTAATAGAAAATATAAACATACATTGTCTATCATTCATATATATAATATATGAATAGAAGTATAATCATTTGAATGGATTTTAGATATATTGTATTTTATAATATTTGTTTTATGTAGTTATTTTTACTGTCTCTATGTCTATCAGACCATCAGCAAAATATCTCAAGAATAACACATTACAGATGTTACAAATCTTAGATGATTATTTCTTTTTATTCAAACTATATCTCTACAAATTTTGAAATCTTCATGAATCCAGTTACAAGATGGCGACCATTCGATGTTTTAAAAATCCTATATCATGAATTTTCAGTAATTATCACATATGGAAGATATTATATTCATTTGGGAAGTTTTTTAATTGTCATAAACTTATTTATCATGTATAAAAGCTTTAAAATTGCTTTCAAATCGTTCGTGCGAGATAAATAATTTTAAAGAAATTGACTTTATAAATTTTCGAACTTCATCATCATGTAACTGAATCACTAAAGAATCTCAAAATTAATATATGTTTATATGTTGATTAATGTGAAACCATTTTATATAGTATAAATAATCTTCCATGCTTTGTTCTTGAGACATTTTTCGGACAGATGTAAAACTGATAGCAACAAAAAAAAAGAGATTTTTTTGCATCAGTTTTACATTTTTTTTATCTATATTTCAGTAATGAGTTGTGGAAAACTAAATTTAGATGTATAAAACGGGTGAAATTTTCACTTCTATCAGCAAATAATAAAAGCGAAAGCATTTAGAAAGCAGACGGTTCGACCATTTTCGTTAACGTCTTACCTAAAACGACCAAAAATTAAAATTAACACCTATAAATCGTACTTTATTCTTCTCAACCGTTTTATTGCCATCAAGTGCAGTTATTAAGCATCGAAACGTTCTATTTAAACTCTAAATCGAAGATTGTTGCAGTAACGTCGGGAAGAATTTTATCCAATTTTCCGGGAAGCACACTAATGGTCAACACTTGGGGAATCTACTAATGGAAGTTTGTAAGAGCCAAAAAATTTCATTTCTTAAAGAAAATTGTTTTTATTTACGACTTTATAATCTCGTTTCATCTAGTTATAAGATCGTTATGATATCATTACATAAACTATTACACAAACCATCAATAAGAAGTCCATCTAGGAGAAATTAAAATAGATTAACGCTAGCCTTTCACTCTACGAAACTTAATTTATTTATGTTTTAACTTTATAATGAGTTTTAAACAAGTAATTATATACATGAGAAGAAGAAGAAAAGACATGTACCGTATTATAATTAAGGAAGAGCATGTCTTGTAATAACGTTACAATACAAATATTTAGAAGTATGTCGTATGTTCTACTCTACTTGTTTTTTGGGTTTAATTTACGAGATTGCATTTTAATATTCTGTAATGTAAAGAAATTTTACCAAAATTTTAAATATTTTGTATGCAAAATATGTGTTTAAAGTATAGAATTTATTCTGTTAAAAATCTGTATTTATGGAGTGAGGGGATTAGATGAGGATTTTCGCACGTCTGCAATTATCTTCTAGTTTTAAATATTACATATATTTCCGTATTTTGATGCTGAATAAAAAAATAAGAAAAATATTAATGGAAACATTTGAAGGAATTAATTTTAATCGGAAAGTTTTCGCGCATTTAAATTAAGATATACAGAATTAAGGCTGTTTTAATTTATAACAGATTTTCTAGACGGATTTAAGAGACAAGTTTCTTTCCTAAAATGTTCTAATGTTGCATATTATGGTTATTAATAGGTTTATTACACTCTTATTATTAAACAGACTTAAAAATTAATCGGATAATGGCGTTATATTGAATATTCTTTCTTTAAATTAATAGATAATATTCTTCTCTTGTATAGTGATAATTTAAATCAAATAAATAAAACGAATGTGTACATAAAAATATAAATAAATCTTTTAAAGAGAGATTTTATAATAGATCTAATAATTTTAAAAAGCTCTAACTTCATGTTCGACAAATATTTTCAAAATGTCGACTTTTTAAAATTTTGAATTGTCGTCATTTTGTAATGGGCACTTGAAAATTAATAGATTTGTAATTTATATAATAAGGAATCATATCCTAAAATTTACATGAGCTGCGATATTTTGCTCTTGAATGATGGTGATAGATATACACATGAAAATCTGATTTCAAAGCACCATTTATACAAAATATATCTTAAAATCTTTTCAAATTGATATATATTGCCAATCTTGTGCGAATAATAATGATAGTTTTAAAGATATTGATTTTTTAAAGTTTCGAATGGCCACTATCATTTATTCGGATCACAGGAAATTCAAAATTAACAGTCATATATAGTATTTTATTTAGCATAATTAAGAATTATATCTTGAAATTTAAAACGTTTTTCAATGCTCAGCTCTCGAGAAATTATGTAGGCAGTAACGGATAGAATGAATATATAAGCCCTTTGAATTTAATGTCTAAAAGTTATAATAAATCAAAGCTAGTAATAAATAAATATCTAAAATATTGCGAAAATATAAATGAAAGCTTCCAAATAAACTTTATTCTCACTTATATTGAATATTTCTATATTGTTTCATATAGAAATACTCGACTTTAGTAGGATAACTCTTGATTCTGAGATTACTTTTCTTATGAAAGATCTCTCCAAGTTGACTTTATTTCAACATTCATATCCAAAAAATATATTGACATTGTGAAGAATCTAGCATTTTGTTTGTAATTTTTTTAGGATTTTCTTTGGAAATTTTCACTTTGTGACGCAAAAATCTGTGGCTGTTTTACAGTACTGTAGTTCCCTAGTGGACAATAGAATTCCAAATCTCTAGAGATCTAACACAGCGAAATATTGCAGAGTAACACATTTTCTTCTTCTTTTTCTTTTTTTAAACTATAAATATCCTATTTAAAACAACAACAATAAAGCTCGGCTGAAAAAAATTTTCCTGTCTTCTTTGATAAGGTTAATAACGTTATTTATTAATCATTCGGGAAAGAAAATAACTAAATTAAAACTTAAAATCAAGTACGGTTGATGTTATTAACGGAAGAGGAAGTAGAGCACTTAAATGTTCACTTTTAAAAAAGTAAAGTGGTTATGTAGAGAACGTTACGTATAATGAGTAAATAATTTTTATTATTTCTCCTTTTTTCTGTATGCGTATATGAGGTAAGTCAGTTGCAAATTTAGCAGTCAAAAACATTGATATAGTATTTACATATCATCAACGGCTTAGAAATTTGTAGATAGTAACAGACAATAAATATCAAAAAGAGAAATAATTATTAGAAAGAAAGTTATTCTTTCTTTTCTTAGTCATTTAAATAATTACATGCCCGACTAATAAAAATAAATTGCAGAGTCCATTTAAAAATATATCTAATACTGAAGATGATATACAGATAAGTGAATTTTTAAGCTTAGAAAATGGGAAATGCTTGTTGTGATTTAAGACTTCCAATTCTTTGCGATAATATTCCGAATTTAAAAACTTTCAAGTAAATGACTGTCATTGTTTATCTGTCATTCTTTAAAGGGAAAAGTTAAGCGTTATTAAGAATGAACGCTCGTTTCTCATTTCATAACAGTTTACTTTCTTTCCTGGCTGTTGAATGTGAGAGCGGATTAAATTTTTTGAAAATTTCACCTGAAAACAATTCTCATAATCAGATGGTATCTTTAGGAGTCGGAAAAAAATTGCTAGCAATATTCGAAACAGCGCTAATATTTAATCAAGACACTCCGAAGTTGCTCTACTTGTATTCGTCAACGCGAACTCCAATCTATCGGGAAATGCACTTACTCGAAGAGAAAACGTATCAAAACGAAACCGAGACATAAATATCTCTTCCATCTTTAAAATATCTCATCCTCTAGCTTCTTTTGAGTCATTTTGACTAGTAATATCGACATTCGTTTAAAAATCATAACACACTTTTTTTATTGAAAATATCTATACGTGTAAAAATGAATGTACGTCTTTATATCTGTTTTCTATATATTCTCATCTTCTTTGACCTAGCGAGATAAAACTTTGAAAAGTGACTTCATATGACTCTAAGGGTAGCATAAGTTATTCTGGCAGAAAATCTCCCAGGGGGTGGTTATTTTGGTGATCACGACGAATATATGTATTTAAACTTTCAGAGTTTTGCTCAAAAGTCTGAAAGATTAAACACGAATTTGGGTTTTGCTGGGTCCTTCTATTAACTGGAAAGATTTAAAGTTAGAATTCTATTAGGCTTTGGGATAAGAATTTTGGAATAGTTCATGGAACTTAAAACATTATATCATTGGATATAGGAAATCATCATCGTAATTATGGGATGACGACATTCTAACCAGTGGATGACTCACAAAACAACATCAATATCTGACGTCATTATGATATAATAATGGATAAATCACAAATATATATCAATATATGACATAATAGTTGATATGATTGTCCTTATACATATAGAGGAAAATTATGTGCCAGAAATGCTTAGCCATTTTTAGCACATAATTTTTCCTTTTGTGTGTAATTTCTGGTTAGTTTATAAAAGTGATGACGTAAATTTTTAAATTCAAAATAACACAAGCTTACTTATCGAACTTCTTAAATATTTAAAAAATATCATTTAAATCGTTGTTTGTCACAGAATATAAAGATTTATTTTCTCGTAAAACTCGATAGTTTTGACGTATAAGTTTCGATTGAATTACTTATATAAAAATAAGTAGACTTTATAAGAAATAGTAGCGTAATATATGGTCGCGTGTAACATCTCGTTCGTGATTACCAAGACCAATTGGCGAAGAAAGATTGAGAGTTCTAATAAAGTAACAAAAATTGCCAGAGAACTTTAAAGAAGAAGAAGATGAAGAGAAAATTTTCTTTTCTTCTTTGCTTCATTGTCTCAATGATGATAACGAATCTAAAGCCATTTTTGTCTGGTATTCCCTATAAGATTATCATATAATCGATTTAAAAGCTCCTTTGGTTTACACATTAAAGACTTTTAATTGGACAAAACGCTTAGTTTCAAACAAACTAGTATTATCAATAATTAACAATGAAAATAATAAATTTAATTGAAAAATTAATTGGTAAAGTGCATCACTATTAAATATTAAGCTAGCTTTTTACGCCATATTTAATTAACTTAGTCGCTTTTAAGTTAAATTAATTACTTTTAATATTCATATCAGATATTAAATTATAATTCCGTTTTAAAACGTCAATTAAAAGTAAAGAGAAAGAGAAAAAATGAATATCGAGTTTATGAATTTAGAAATTAAATGTTTACAGATTCGTCTTATCATTAATCGCAATTATTTTTATGTACATACAAAATACAATTAGTCGGTATTATTTTCCAACTAAGCTTAAATAAATTAAAAAATAAGAGCGAAAAATCTTATTCCATACTTTGTTAATCACTAATTTTATTATATTTAATCTTTAACTTCTGAATTAATATCGTGTTATTAACCGTTTCGAAAATGATATTGATGCGGATAAACAGTTGGTTAATATAATTGTATAAAAAAATATGTATAAATTTAAAATTAAAAAAACCGAAAATATCGATTCGTCTAGTTAAAAAATATATGTATTAAATTTAAAAATTATAAAGTCCGACACGGAGCAGTATTAAACTTAATGAGCCGCAACAAACTCGGATACACTTTAAAATTCTGATTCTATATTAAAAGAATATTTTAAATGTTTGTGATACTTAAAGAATCTTACTTTCTGAATAATTTACAAGCCGAATACTTTTAAACTATATATAATATTTCAGACAAACGGGAATTGATTTGCAAGTCATGATGCAGAGTCGTTCGGATGTAGTAAAAGGTATATCATTAAGTGGCACACACATATACACATAACTGCAGAAACAGACCACCAAAGTGGCTGACAGGAAGAAAAATCAAACTGTTTTCATTCTTTAAGATAATTCCCCAATTACAGAAGACATTAATTACTAGAGATATTTGCAAATTTCGTGAAATATTAACGAAGTACTGCTACTTACGAATCAAAACTGGCGTCTAATCTATTACGAATTAATTAGGCGAATGAAATGATATAAACAATTTAATTATTCATAAATTAACGAAGTGTTACTATCTAATTTATTAAGGGGAAATATTATTATCGAATCTCGCTACAACTCGTAAAACTTAAAACTTTGCACGACGCGCTATAAAAACGATAAGAAAAAAAAAAAAAGAAAAATGTTCTGGTAGATTAAATTCATTTTCGTGCTTAATACGTTTATAAATTTTATTTTAAAAGATTGAAAACTTTATAGAATTTTTGTCTGTAGCGAATAGAATGGATTTCAAATTATAATAAGTGCAACATTAAGTAAATATTGAGACGAAAATCGATGAAAGATGGCTGAAATGTATATTATAATACCTCGAGGAAATATTGAATTAATTCTTATATATGCATTTTTTTTAATGGTAGGAAAATTTTATTCGGATATTTTAAACTCTGCACTAGTTGCACAGATTAAAACATTACCGAAAGTATCTTTAGCATTAAATTTATGTTTCCTAATGGTAACATATCGTGTTTTATATGGATATTATTTCATTTTATGGCATATCACATACAGGAAAATTGTCTACTATCGTAACCGCCGATACTATTAATTTTTTTTTTTTTTTTTGCAGATATTCAGATAACATTTTGGTCATTGAACTTGCAATAAATGTTATACTAAAGCAGAAACGACAATTCACAAAATAAGAAGTTAGAAAATGGTATCAATTATTTTTAATGAAAACTTGGTAGCTTCAATCTGATGTCAAGACAAAACAAAGCTTTTACATAGTTTTACATCTCTCATAATTAATCATTTTTTACTTTAATCTTACTTCGTAAAGAGAACATTTGGACATGCAAAATAATGATCTGTCAGTAAAGAAAGATAAAAATAACGTATCCGGATCAGAAACTGTTAGGAAACAATAATTTTATTTTATGCTATTAATTCAATCTATTGTTTATGCTAATCTGTTTTTATTCGGAAAAATTATTCGTTGGGATAAATAAAAGACAAAAAATAATAAGATTAATGTTACAGAAAATTTTATAATGATTTTTTTGGACAGATGTTATTTATAAAAAAACCATACATGTAGTAGTAGTGGTAATAATAATATTAACCAGAAAAAAATTGCAGTCTAAAAATATGTATATCAGTAGACTGTAATAAAAATTCATCCGGCATATGTATGATATATAGTTTGTCAGGCAATATATTTTTCTGTAAATCCGTCTTTATATTCAGGAAAAAATATAAAAAAATATTGACAAATTCCCATCTATTTTGCATGATAATAACGTTTGTTATAGTTTTGTTTAATATACACTTTAAAATCATCCGAGTAAAAATAACAAAGGATGAAAATAATAAGCGGAAACAGTGCAGTTTCTACTTATTGTTAAACATACATTTATGCTATGTAATGATAAAAGTTTAAAATTTAACAAGGATAGATTTAGAAGTTGTTTGTTTGTTTAAGAAATATGCTTTTGATATTTTACAAAAATTAAAAATTTAAAAAAAAGAAAGCCTGTTATCGTGATTCTTTTTGTGCTTCACAATAATTCAAACCGTTTTTTTACGAAAGAAAAATGAAATGCAAACTAATGAATGTAAAATTATTTTTATCGTGAATTTAGAATTGGAAAAATATTCTTTTGTCAACATTATTATTATTATTATTTTTTAATTTTAATTTTATTATTATTATTTTTTTCGTTCATGTGAATAAATATTAAGAGGAGTTTATTGACACGACTGATTTTAATTTTGATTTATCCAATTTTGTTATATAATTGCTAAAATATATTAAAAAACTTGTTTAAATAATAATGTTTATCTCGGTTAAATATATTGAAAACATAAAATGTTTACGAAGTGAAGCCAATAATTGTTATTTGATATAATAAAAATAAAAAATTCTGGTTATTTTAGAGATAAAACAAAATTTAAGCGAAAATGTTGTCTGTACGTAATAATGAAACGTTTATGTTAAAGAAAAAAATATATATAGTAAAAAATAGGATTTACTGAGTTGGATTTTTGTATTATTCTATTTATTCTGCCGACAAAAATCAAATTTAGTTTTCTGCTTTATTTTACTCTTACTGTGAGAAAAAAAATTGAAAAGTGTCCATTGTAAACATGATGTTAAAAACTCTTCGAGTTAGTTTAACACAAAGCGAATTCTTATCTTTAATCTAATTTTAGTATTTAGAAATTTCCGATATTTTAAGAATTTTCTATATAAATTTCGTGAAAACATAAATCATATTTATTGCAACACGAAATACTTCTGATATCTAATAAAAGCAAGATGAATATCTAAATTGCAGAAAAGTTAAAAATTAATTAGCATTATAAATTGACAATATACTATAAATATTTCAATGTCTCTCAGCTTTAATTTTAATTTTCATTTACTTTCTTTAGAGCGCTATTGATGAAAATTTGAGATCTAAATCTTTTCGAAAACGTTACAAAGATGACCACTGATAAATCGTTGCTAAAGGGCTTTGAAAACTAAACCGGAAAGCAGAAAAAATATTTCACTTATTTATATTTAACAAATGAACAAATATAATATATATATTATAAATAAATAAATTAAATATATATACTTAATTTTTTGTTTTGATTAAAAAAAAAAAGATAGATAAGAAAGCAAAGAAGTATTTGTGTGCATTGTTGTAGCTTAGCTGTTTGAAAAGAAATTTCATCAGTTAATTTAATTTTTTCTTCTTCAGTCATTGTATGTTTGTATTTGAAAAAGATATCTTTTGTTTAAAATGTCATATTTTTCCCAGACGAAACTGTAAAATGGCTTAAATTTGTTTTAACATTGTTTGAAATAAAAAAAAATTCTCAGACAGATTGATTCTTGATTTTCATACGACAAATTGCAATATAACTTCCTGAAGTACAAAACATATCAATGCGTGTATTTTGTCTATATCTGCGTTAGTAGTGGACTTGACACAAAAGATAGAATAATATTACAAAGCAATGTTTATGATTGTGTAGCATAAAGCAATATTTTAAAGAACGATGTTTCTAATGGAATTTTCTTTTTATTATTTTTTTTCTTTCTCTCTCTCTCTCTCTCTCTCTCTCTCCCAACTTTCCCAACGAAAAATAAAGAATGGAAAGAGATTTTCTCGTTGTATCGATCGCAAGAGTTGACGTGAAATTAAATTCTTTGTCCAAACAAGAAAGTAGTTCCTGTGTTAATAAGCAATAGTTAAACCATTACGTTAAAAAATAATGGATATTTTCTGAATTTATTTTCTCAAATTCTGTTTTTTCTAACGCAATTTTTATTTATTTATTTTTTATTACTTTCAAAAATCGAGTAGGTATCCGCCATTTTGTTTTGTAGGCGTGCTTCCCATCAGAAAGCTGTAATTGTGTTTGTGTAGCTGGAACCATGCATACCGCTTACATCCAATATGATTTATTATAAATGGAAATAACAGGAGACAGTAAAACTATAATATGGCGGTTGTGTACTTTAATGCATCCGGCGATTTATTGCTGGTTTTAAAGCCGTTTGGCTCAAAGTCTTTCCTAACAGCATCCAGAACAAGAATAGCCATTTTCCTCCAATGATATTAACTCTCTACACAACTCTATAAAAGTAAAACTACTGACAAGTAAACATGGGGCACTTTTACACTAATCCGTACTAATACTTCTATACGTCTTTATTTAGTATTTTTTCCTGTAGGAGAATTGACAATTGGGAATGAGTTGTGGGCTATTAATTCTTATTTCAACATATACACCGTATACTCAAGATTCTTTTTTCTTTTCTTCTTTCGCCGTCTTCACGAAACTTGTGCGTATCTTATAATGGCCAACATTTAAGAATAATGTACATTGTAAGGCGATAAAAAAATTGAAAATTATGCGAACATTCCTTCCAGAAAAACACGTTAACAATTTATCATGCGAAATAGCATTATTAGAACCAAGAGTTTGACTTTGTAAAGTTTTGATTATCTTAGAACAATGACAAATTGATCTTATTTAAAGATAGTGCATTTTAGCCAATGGTTCTAACAAATTACATTTACGCCCACTCAAGCAAATGCCATTGACAGGCATGACGACATTCTCTTGCTCATGCCGAAGATAAATCAGTCCATTAGCTTCATTCATGGAAACTTTTCTTACTCGAAATAATAATACGACTTCTTAATATACTTTTTAGCATATTCATTTATGTCCTAAATTCAATTTTCTCGTATTCAAATCATAATCTCTCTTTCTCCCTCCTCTTCTTTCTTCTACGTATGGAATATCAGATGCAAATAAAATTACTGAGAAGTCGAGACATTAAACAAAATTAGACAAGGAGACATAGAAAGTTGTATTATTGCGAATGCATGAACATTTCTATTGAAAAGAGTTCATTGAGTCGGCAATATTTATCAGTTAGTTAATTGGGAAAAATATCTCAATATTTATTAAAATATTTATTGGAAAAATCATAAAAAAAAAACATATCGTTCGCGCCTGTATGAAGTTACTTTAAAAAAAGAAAAGTGATTTTTATGAACGAAGCAGTTTATAACTTGTCGAGTTTTTGTCATTTTCGAACCAGATGTCCAACGACCAAAAGTAGAAATATTAGAGGTATTATAAGGTAATCTGAAGAAAAGGAGCAGCAAGAAAGTGGCAAGAGACAAAGAAGGAAGTAAGAAAAGAAATATTCCCAGACGATAGCAAGCCTCATAGCCACCTGTCCCCAGACGGTCATTTCAGCTCCGTGATGTCAATAATCAATTCAGACGCCAGCTTGGTTCGCCAATCACCATCAACTTCACTTTTACCAACTCTACAGACTCTACTGACCCAACATTTACTTTCATAAAACCATTAGAATTGGAAATTACGTTTTAGAATACGACCCGGTGTACATTCGAGACGTTTAAGATATGTAATGGCACCTCTATACGCAATTATTACCAGGCAATAACGCGTTGCTGCTGCTATCTCCTCTCTACCACCTATAGAAGTTAGCAATCGGCTTTATTACTGAATAAACTTTGCTAAACTAAGTTATAGTTTCATTTCTGTGTCTGTTGTTGCAATATTAATGTGGGTTGGGTAGGTCTTTTGATCATTTTCCGTCAATATACTAAGATGGAGATTTGCTGATTTAACGTGATTGCCTTTCAAATTTCGGGGAGTGATTCCAATCAGAAATTATTCAAATTGAACATTAAAGTGGTTTAAAGTTTGATGTTGCGGCGTGTAAGCAATGACGTGTTGTTTAGAATAAATTAGAGCACGTAAACAAGTCGCATTCTGTAGTAAACATAAAAAAATTTAGATTATTTTTAGCGCATTAAAAAAGAAATGCTACTCTCTTTTGGTTATTTATAAAAAGAAAAATGTAGAAATGCATACAATCTATCGATGCGGTTTCCAATCAATTCTTTAATTTTCCTATTGATGCCTAAAGTAATTCATTTTGCTCGAAGGCAGTTGTAGACAGATCAATACAATTCTTTGCGAATTAGGATTCCGAATGTGAAGTCAATGATATTTTGTCAGAGCACAAGAAATGGTTAAGCACAAAACACACTGCCTCTGGGGACAACTCGATACTACTACTACTTCTCTTTGTACAAAAACAAAATTTTCTTAAATCTAAGTTTTTTCGGCAATTTTAAATTTTGATAGGAAAGAAAATCATTTTTCTTTGAATTTCTAATAGGGAAATAAATAACGTTTCCTGTATAATATTCCTGCCAAAAAGTCTGAAATAATAACAACAGATTTGTATGATATTTTTATAAATAATTAATCAAATTTATTAATTCTGATAAGAACTAACAGCCTACTTTCCGAAGTTGTCCTTTATTTTATATCGCTCGGTAAGGGATTAAAATATATGACATCAAAATCATCTTCAATGGCATAATTTCTAAGTCTAATATCATAGAAAGCTAACAAACAGTTCCATAATCGTTATAAGAAAACTTCAAAAGTTTGAACGTCTATCGTTTTTAATCTCGGATTAAAAATGTCGAATGAAGCTGTAGGATTAATTAATCTGACTTCAAAGCCGATTTTAATAGCCTTGACCATCCTGATGAATTTCATAAAATCGGAATACTATACATGGAAATTTAAAAATAATCAGGCAAATAATTCAAAAGTTTATTAAGTAGGAAACTTTTGAAATTTGGATACACTCCATTTTTTAATAGTTAAAATAAGTATAAAGAATTAGTTCATATATCATCGAGATTATCTTCATCAATTTAAACTTTCTACTAAATCTCAAAAATTCGATAATTAGTTCAGGGAATATTAGGAGAGTACAAGTTTCAATATTCACCATTTTTAAATGGCTGAAACAGAAGATTAAATGATGCATTGTCAAGCAGATCATTAGATTAAATTTTAGTAAAATATATTAATTAATTCAGAAGTTATTAGCGGGGGATACACAGTCTGATAGATAGTATGATCTTATATGCCTCAGTTTTCTTTGGAAAATAGACTAAAAATGAAGCTATAGTAAATTTTTTAACAAAATAATTAATTCAGAATCAACAAAAATTCATTTATAAAATATATTGTGTTTCTGTTATTAGTTAGTATGCATGAATACGAACAAACAAACAAAAAAATACAAAATATTAATTCTACAAAAAATCAGATCATTCCAGATATATTTATATTTATTGACATATGCTGTATTGAAAATCTCTATTGATATAAGTGTCAATTTTAAACAGATCATATGTTCAAGTTGCATTTCTAGAAAATAAGATGCCCTTTTTTTTATATAAAAAGTCAATTGTCCGATAGCCAAATTCTGTGATTAAGGAATGAGAACTGAGAGAAGAGAGTTCTCAGACATCAGTGATTGGTTATAGATCTCTTAGGTAAACCAAGGATTTCCTCATCCAGATTGCTGTTATTAGATCTCTCTATTTCCATAGACTGCTTCGATTAACTGCTCTTAACCAGACTGTTTACCCCATAGATATAAATAAGCATAGTGAACACGTTTAGCTGACTCCAAACTTTTTATATTTACCTTTTAAACTACCCATAGAGAAAATTTATTTCATAATTTTCAACAATTAGTTAAATTAACTAACTGAAAAATAAAATAAGAAAACTGAAGAAAAAAGACTACACAAACTACAAGAAAAAAATTCGATTTTCCATGTTCCAATAAGTTACAAAATTTATTACAGGATAAAATCTTTTATGGTAAACAAATAAAAGTGGTTTGGATTTAACTCAATAAAATTCTATTTATATAAAATAACGATTTTTAGACCATAATATAGCACCATTCGCCTACAACTCGAGTAAACTATGTGCAGTGTTACAAAGAAAATGCAGTAGACTGTCGTCTCGTTCGTGTTTATAACAACTATATAATATGCTATATACTCTTATGTATTTGATAAGTAAAGTGAACTATCTTTGGAAAACTGTTAATATAGATCTTACTTGACACATTTATTTGGAAAACTTAAATCATTTTAAAGCTTATCTATTGTCTAAAGAATGCAATTTTTAAACTTTCTTGTAGGAATAATTGCGACAGAACAAACAGATCTCTATCATTCTCGCTCTTTCTTGTTGTTTGGTAATTTTATTAATGAAAAAAGGAATTCAACAATTTTTCTGATGTTCATATTAGTTATAATATAGATTTTCGTGTTTTCGTGAGGAAAATAACGTGATTTTCTTAGATATATCACTGGCGGAAAATATGATAGGTCACGAGTAGCCATAAAAAATAAATACAGTAAATAAAGTGATATGATCGATTAATCAGGAAATGAATTTTAATCTAAATTATCCATCATTTACTAGATAAGATATAAGATTATAAAAAGAAGACTAGAAGGCTATTCATGAACGTATAAATTAAAAAGAAAAGATAAAAAAATTGCGAGAGAAAATTAAAAATAATTTTGACAAACACTGAAAGCAGGGACGAAAATAAATAGCTTATACACTAAATACAATGGTGGAAGTGGAGCAGCAGAAATTCAACAAAATTGTGTCATTTTAATGGCAGAAAACAGAAGTTTATCTATTCAATGTGGTAAGTGTGCCAGTGGTTCTTCTCCTTTGCTTTCGATCGATAAACAGCAAGGTTCTGGTGTTTATAAACTAATGTTTCTCACTCGATAGCTGTGTCATGCAATGCATGGGTTCCACATTCCGGAATCGATGCTCCGATCAAAACTATCAAATCACCCCTTTTTCCAACTTTAATTAATTTAGCGGAGGTTGAAGTAGTTGTAAAACTCTTTAAGTATCTACTTTGCATTCTTTTTAGATTGATACGTATAGAAACATACGCTAATAATCGTTCTTTCTTTTTTATATCCCTTTTCGTAACTAGCATTGCAAAAATTATGAACGTTTCGACTTGAAAAGTTCGATAGGTTCAGATATTTA
Organism: Androctonus mauritanicus; assembly: GCA_011317285.2. Classification (NCBI taxonomy): domain Eukaryota; kingdom Metazoa; phylum Arthropoda; class Arachnida; order Scorpiones; family Buthidae; genus Androctonus; species Androctonus mauritanicus. The sequence continues at coordinate 14,250 of WUQG02059957.1, read as the reverse complement.
ATCTAATAAAATAGAAAAGTTGTCTTTCATTTTTTATTATAAAATTCGAAAAGAAAATTCTAGAAAATGTTCAATAAATAGGGAAAAAAACCTTTTATTGCAATTTAGTCACATGTTGAAACCTTTTGTACATACTTTTTATTATAGTCATACATCACATGCATGACTATAACAGTATAAAATTCTAATCGTATTTTTAGATGGGTGGTAATTTTTTTTTACTCTTACAATCATGAATTTTTATTGTTATACATTTATATAATAATAATCATTTATTTTGGTTAGATTGGAAAAATTCAATATGGACATTATGCTGGCTATTATTTGTAATCAGTTTTTTTTTTAAGATTTTATATATTAGATACATAAAAATCAATAGATTGATTTCTACTATAACTTCTGATATTTTTTTTATTATATAAAGATGCATTTAGAAGAGTTTAATTAAATATCTTTTTTTCTTTTTTTTCTCTAGATCTACTATTGTGAGAGTGGAAATCATCTTTAATGGTTCTTACCAAGGATGGTTCATAGCCCGAAGCTACACACAACTACTACATTTCTTATCCTTAGTAAAGAAGTGACTTTCAGGCCATTACATGCAATAAACGGAGTGGATACCACGAGAAGCAATATTTTGCATTAGAGATCGATAAAGTTGCTGTTTCTTTATTTCTAAAACAAAGTAAGATAATTAATAAACGATCGAAATGCACACACAAATTTATCTTTTCGACAACGATACTTTAAAAGATAATTTGCTCGTTTTATGGTAGAAGAAAAAAAAAAAATGAAAATTTATTTTTATTCTAAATTCAAAGATTAAATATGCATATTATTTTTTTAAATTTAGTTTTTTCGAAATTTAATAATGTAAAACATACAGAAGCTCGGCATAAAGGAAAAACTTGTGAATGGCATTTTATTGTTAATATTTGTGTCGATTGTGAACTGTTGAAAGAGTAAAGGATTTTTCTTCTGAGTTGTAAATCCTTACTTTGTACACATCACAAAGATGAGAGATGTCTTGGTGATAAGTAATCTCTCAAGATTTTAATTCCTTTAGTGATTAAATGAAAATAATAAGCTTAACATATTTTAAAACCATTCCCATTCTAATTTGCTAATTTTACATAAAACATTATGGAGATTCTTCTGTGTAAACATAATAATTACAATAACATAATTGTTAGGATCGTTTACCGATAAAAATCTTAGTAAGAGTGTCAGAAAAGCCGAAATTATAGAATAATCATTTCAAATTATCTCGGATATCTTATACTCTCGTAATAAGTGAAAAATTTGACTTCATTATCATTTGTAAAGTAATAATTGTTACTGGGATTGCTCATTTTGCTATCTACATGGTGAACTCTGAAGTTAAGTTGTGCTATCCGTAACGATAACATCAGACGGATAAATGGACTCTTCTGGGAAAATTGGAGATACCTGTCACAGACTCTTTAAGAAATCAAACAGATTATGTCTGGATCCACCTCTTAGACACCAAGTGGGGCGTTTACTTCCCATCATGTATCCCATTTAATCTATCGAGTTGGTACTATCTCTCTTTATTTATGACACACTTGGGGACTCTAACAAAACTAACAGATTTTCTTCTTATCTTCTTTGCAGCATCTCGAAAAATATTTTCCCCCTTTCTTTCAAATTATTCATAGAAATTAACCCACTTTATGGCTCCTTACCGATAACATTTCTACTTTTATCTTTTTAAATAAAAACTCGATTGTGAGACGGAGAAGAAAAGGAACAACAAATAAAACAAATCAGACGGGAAGTGGAAGTTTTCTGTCATTTCGGCGTGTCGTCGATTGTATAATGCAGAAGAAAGAGTGTTATTAGAATGTCATCAACAGTTATGTCGCAGCATTTGATGTCATCTGCTAGAGAGAAATTTTGCCACGTCAATCTCTTCGTAGGAAACACAATCTAGATTAGTACCGGATAACACAAATATCCAGTAGATTGGTTTATATATTACTATATATTTCTTATCGATTTTTATCTGTGTATACTATTCGTTTTTTATTTTATATCTATCGAATCAACAAGAAAATAAACTCTTTCAAGTACAATAATGAAAATTTATTTGTTCGTATAATATTGACATTTTTCTATTTTATTAATAATACATGCCGTTTCCTTTGATATATTTATACAAGACAAGAACGGATTTTTAATCTTTTCGGTATATTTTCTATATATATCTTTTGTTTATATATTTTTTCTATTTTTTCTTTTTAAAATGTTTAGTTATCGAATAAATTCAGCGAACCGATTGGATAAATTTATATTTAATTCCAAAAAATAAGATCGATCTAGTAAGACTAACATATCGCTCTGTTGGATCCGTAAGCTTAAGAAGCCTTTACACTGCTGACAACGGCCTCCAGTTGCTCAATATATATGATAGTTCTCATTTCATCATAGGCAGAAAGCAGAAAACAGCATTGATCGGGTGGGTTAGAAAGGCTCTGTGGGCTAATAGATTCAGGATGAGATGGATGTCTTTCAACAGCTGTTTTCCTTATAATTTCGTTTCGGAAACCTGATGCTACCGATTGTTTAAATCCTGCTAGCAACCCGCAAGAAGATAGCCGAATTTCTCCCATCTCTTTTTCTCTCTCGTTCGTTTGTATTCAGTTTAAGTATAGAAACCGCTTAAAGTCAAAACATTTTTTCATTAATTCATTCTAATAAACGAATAACCTGTATTCGCCACGATGAATAGGAATATAATTCTGCAAACTGCGAGTGGAGAGAACGAGTGAGAGAGGAGAGAAAGCGAGAGCGCTAATTGTGAACGCGTTAATGGAACCACGGCATAAACACTGCCAATTTTGGCTAAGTGCATTTATTTATGACCAGTTAGTTTTAATTGTCAGAAGCCGTTGGATTATTTGAACCCCTTTGAATATCTTTAATTTCATTGTTATCGGTTAGTCAAAGCATTGTCGGAGCAGGAAGAGGATACATTAACCGTTATTGCTTGTATCTCTGCATCCTGTAAACAGTTCATACACAATCCTAACTTGTGCAGTTTGCACCGACGACAATTAATTACTAGACAAGCGCCTGTGATTAATTATTAACTTCCTAATCAACGTTCAACCCCCCATTTGTATGGGGGCCCATCACTTAGTTGATTGGGGATTAAAGGAAAATGAACAGATTGTCCAATTTGTTAGTTTAATGATCACAAAATGTAAAATTGAAATTAATTACTGAATTGATAAAACAGAGTTTAATTAGTAAATATGCAATTAGGACGAATAAAAATGAGGTATTTCGTAGACTCGTTTATGTTTAATCGGTTTTTGTATGAGCTTGTTTAGTCGAAAGCAACTTATGTTAGTTGATTTTAATCTTTTTTTACATGCAAATTTTATTTAGAAAATTATAGATAATTCGATTTTTGCATTTATGTAACGTTTATAGTATAGAAGTAGACCCTTATCCATCACCGATTTTTTCTTTATTTATTTATTTTAATTTCGGTATATAAAAGAGGAAAAAATTCTTTTATATTAGGTACTATATACAAAAAAGTCTATTCATTCTATTCGTGTATTATTTGGAAAACTAGAAGTGGCACGCCACTTCTGAAAAAATTGCAATTTGACAGAAATGTACCATGACTGAAAAAAAAGCAGGGTTCCTTAGCTTCCAACCAATAAAAAAATTACATACTTGGTTATAAATTCTAAAAATAGGAATAAAAATGTTAAAAATGCATAAAATATAATTATTATTTAGTTATATATCCTACAGCTATCAATAAAATTGTTAAAAAACCACAAAAATATAAACCTTATATATAATTACTGTATTTAATTATGCATTTTATAGCTAGGGATAAAATGCTAATAAGTACCAAAAAATGATTATTATTTGATTATAGATTAAAATATAGCATAATACTTAAAAAAAAACAAAAATATATATATAATTATATATTTTTGTTTTTTTAACATTTTTACTTATACTGTACTTTTTAGCACCTTTAGTCATAGTTTTAAAATTCATAATGAAGTAATTATTTAATTAGGAATTTTAAATTATAAATAAAGTTGTTAAAAATACAAAAAAGACTTGATCGTTATATATTATACATCTATGAGTAAAGATATTCAGAATATGCATAAAACAAAAATAAAATTCGGTTACAGTTTCTACAAATATAAATAAAGTTGGCTTAAAAATACAAAAAAAATAAATATTGTTAAGTAGATTTTACAAATATTAGCAAAAATATTTAAAAACGCAAAAAAATACACTACATAATTATTTGGCCCTGGATTCTACAACTATGAATAAATATGACTAACAAAAATCTAAAAAAATAATTATTATTTTTTATTATAAATTATACTGCTATGAGTAAAGCTGTTCAGAAAATACAAAAAAGAAAAAATAATCAATTTTAGATGATACAACTATAAAAATGCTAAAAATACAGAAAAAATGATTACAGAAACTATGAATAAAAATGCTATAAAATAAAAAAACTACTGTTGTAGATTGTAGAAGATATAATCAAATGATAATTTGATTATAGTTTTACAATAATGAATAAGTTAAAAATACTGTATAGAAATTAATTATTTTGTTATATTTCTACAGTTATGAGTAAAATTGATAGAAAGCACAGAAAGTATTTTATGTTTTGTTACAGATCTATGAGCAAATATGCCAAAATCACAATTAAAAAAATATGTATAACTGTTACTATAACAATATTGTAATAATATCGTTTAGAAATATTTCGACATTAGTCATAGTAGTAATCATAATTGGATCTATTATAAGCTAGATAAGCTGAAGTTTAGAACTTCATGTTACGAAGATCTTACGCTTCACTAAAAAATATTAAATAATTTGAGGAAGGGCTTCTTAAATGTTACAATTTAGGAGCAGAATACGCATAAATCCGGCCCTGGTAATAATATTAATAATAATAACTTAATAAAGATGAATCATTTATATGCTCTTTCCAACATTATCGAATTTTTCTCTTTTCAATACGCTTGAGTCTCTAGCGAGGCCTAATAATATGTGCGAATCTCATTCAAGCCGGATAATATTTGCAGTCAGATAGATGCCGACAAACATACATCCAAGCCCGATGCGCATAAACTTTTCTTCCATTCTGAATGAAATTTTGATATCATAAATATCAAAATTGATTTGACGTTGGCATTTGCTTCCGATTCTGATTAACAACGATCCCATAAATAGTTTTAAACCTGTCTTAACTTTACTTTAATGTCGGTATGAGTTATTAGTGTTGGTGAAGAAAAGTTTATGAAAATGAACACAAATAACTCAACAAGCGCATTAGTTTAAGCGCCAAACGTTACAAGAATAATTAATATCATTACGTGACAGGATTGTTCGATTATAAGCTAAACGTTAATATGAACTGTCATGTAAGATGAAACACAAGCACACCTCGAGCGATAATGGTTCAAAACAAGCCGAAGACCTTAATAACGGTGTTTATTGGTTAAAAAATCTGTCATAGTGACGCGAAAGATAAAAAGAAAAAAAAGATTTAAAAAAAATACGGAAGGAAAAATGGCATTTAATATTTTTATAGTCGTTTTGATACGCTTGACATGAAAAATCAATTAATGCAAAGCAGGATTATCTCCAAATTAAAACGAAGTTTGGAAAATAAAAACAAAAGCTAAAAATTTTATTTATTTAACCTCAATTAATGCATTTTCGTTAATTATTATTTCTGAGAAAAATAACTCATACATAAAGATAAATTTAGCTTTTTTTTCTTTTATATTTAATCAAATTCAATCGAGGATAATGAATTCTTTACAAGATAAAGTAAACAAGACGAGTTTAATATCTTAAGCTTACTTTAGCTTGATGTCAGTAGAACATATTTAGGGTGCTTGGTATCGAAAGAAATGGAGATAAACAGCTATTTTTAAGGATAACGATATACGTGTATATATATATATATATATATATGTACACGATATACCTGTAAATAAATATATATATATATATTTATCTTGTAAGAAGTGCGACACGGACAAAGCTCTTTCACAAAAGTTTAAATCGATTGAAGAAAATGAACGTGAGGGATCTAAATAAATCTCCGAACGATACAGCCAGCACCATGTTTATATAACAGATTAAGCGAATGTTACATCCTATAAGTGGATCCCATCACTTTAGACATATAACTGTTTACCTGCAGCGAGTTATACAACCGACAAATTGTATTAATACGGAATTTTCTGTTAATCGCCAGCATTAAGATTCGAAAATCGCCAAATTAATCGAATTCGGATCGAATAATTCGTCAATTTTGATTTATTTCTAGAGAAAAGTAATGGTTCTAATGGACTTTCTTCGGATCGTATTTTTTTGACAATTTTGTCCATTATCTAATATATATTTTGTATTATATCTTCCAATTATTTGTGTCCATTCTGATAAATTTCTGCCATAAAAATCGCCGAAACGAAAGGAATCAATTTTAGAATTAATCTATTTATATTAAAAAGTAACAATAATAGAACTTATTAAGCTTTTCGTTTTTTCCTTGGTTGGTTTAGTTTATTTTTATTAAAAGATTAGAAAATTTCATTATTTTTCTTTATCTGCAGTCTGATAACAGCGCAAACTCATGTTTGCAATTAATTATTTTTCCGAAATGTCAAGTCTCTCTTATAAGCCATTATAAAATAACGTTTTTCTTCTTATTATTTTTGTATAACTCTAAATATAAATTTTAATCTATTTAAGTATTAACATTTAATAAATATTATTTATTTTTCAACGGAAATTACTAAAATATTTAATGAAAACTCGAATTTTTAGAATTTTTATCAAATTTACAAAACAATGACGAATCCGCATTATTCACTCTATTTACAACGATTATTTATTAAATTTTGAAATAATTATGAATCTGTTTATCAATTTAATGACGAAAAATAATTTAATTAAGTTGTTTATTTTTCTAAAAATTTTAATTTTTATATCAATTAAGTCGAGTACGGAGAACAGACAAAAAAAAAAAAAAGAAAAATGGAAACATCGCCAACCAAATTTTTTGTTGTATAGTTTGTTATATGCCAGGCAAATAGAAGAAATACCAGGTAAGATAACATCTCATACTGAAAGGAATTACAAATAAAGAAGTAAAAGAATTGTTATTTATGTTTCGTTAAGGTTGTTTGATACAGGAAGTGTAGGTCTAACTTCGATCTTTCATCGATTAGCCACCAAGATTGGGAAGACTACTTTAGTCTCTCCTGAGAGATAAAACAGCATTTCGTATCTCAATCTAAATTAGTTACTCTTCTATCCGTAGATAATCTTTAAAACAGAAAAAAAGACTTTTTTTAAATATTTTATACAGTACAAAATAATGCGAACCACCTATATTCATTATCATTATGCAGTGACTTACAAAAAGAAACACGGTTTATGTATTCAAAACACTGAGAAAAATGGAAGCATTTTCTCTCTGCTTCCGTTTTTATCGCCGTATTTATTTTTATCCATAAAAAATGAACAGGAAATATAGTCTTTTGGTATAGTCTATATATTTATATTATATATATATAAATGCGGAATATTTTTGACTGGAAGTGACGCAAGAGAAACGATTTAAAAGTGGCATAAAAATTTTTACGAGTAATATTCGTATCTTCGAGTTTAAAAAAGTGCAAAGGTTCGTTTGATTTTCGATAAATAAAGTCAGAAAGCGGGTGTAGGCAATTGTATAAGAGACTTATCTTTTCCCTGATGCAGCTGACAGAATCTCTTGTTTGAGATGACCGATAATAGCGACCTTCGGTGTCTTTGTTTCACTATAAGGTCATTCACCATTATTGCTACTCTATAAGACAGAAGAACAAAGAAACACAATGGCAAAGTTATAGGGAACAGTTCATTCCGATGCACTACGACAAACACACCTATAGGATTTTTCGAAATGAGAAACTGGTAAGAGGATAAATAATGAAGTGAAGTATCCAACTCCATTTATCTGTTCTTTACAGAAAATGGTTGGTCACTTTAAGGATGCTTTGATCTTTTTTGCTACTTCGCTGTCTGTTAAAAAAATGTTTAAAAATTATAACAACAATCAAAAGAAATTAAATAATTATATTGCCAGTGTTAGACGTTATCATCATTATTGTTATTTGTGTTAAAAGTGTTAAAGCGTAAAAAGGTCAAGAAATTCTTGGCTTTCTATCAGGAAACCTCTTTTTCTTTTCTGAATGTAAAATAAGTTGCTGCAGTTTTACTCTTAGTAATTTCTGAAAATTATCCCGATAATACAGACAATAATGAAAAAGTACTGAAAAGAAAATTAGTTTTTTTTTTAAAGTTCGCTGTTAGCTTCACAATTTTTGCTGGGCATAATTGGACCTTTTCCAAGAGAACTGCCATTGTATAATGATATTCGCTCGCTTTAAAGCTTGAAAAATTTCAATAACTAACGAATTATAAATTGTTAACACCATTTAAAAGTCTTGGGAATTTTCTAATTGTTAAAGATTTAATGTTTATAAATTTGTTTAACTCGGAGACAAAATTTAAAAAAAAAAATGTTTTACCTGTACAGAAAATGATATTTGAATAATTTATCTCTTTATATCTGCAGTAATCTTGTAGAGTATTGTTTACCATTATTATTAATGTATGATAAATATTACTGATGGAGAAAAATAAAATTTTAAATGCTGTAAACATACGTATACATATTCTGTTACGTTTTGGATTAATATTTATTCGATCTTCATGCGGAAATTACCGATGGGAAAAGCGATATCATCATCCAAACTGATGAAAATTTTTGCTAAAGTTTGCGAATAAACTTTATTTTAGATAGCGTACGACTTATCTGTAAGTACGTCAGAACTGGCTACATTTCTTTTATGTAACGTTAGCGATTCAAACGAAGCCCGCATCTTTACCGACAAATGCAGGAGCATGTAGAAATATTTTATATATGCACATGCTGGGAATTATAAATTTATTTAATGTTTGCTCATTTAACGCCATCAATATTAATATATTAGTTAATTTTGCGTGATTTAAGTTTAACGTGATAAATCGTGTTTGAATAGTATACCCATTTTAACCGCTTTGCATCGAAAGAATTTTATTCTTCCTGGTTTCTTCAACTGGCTATAAAATAAGAAGCCTTAAACTTGGAATTTTAAAGCGGAATCACATGTTGCCAAGTTTTGCAAACATTTTGCTATCGTCCAAGTAGTGATTTTACAACTATGCATCTTTTACAAGTGAGTTTATACAATTGGCTATATATTTTTACTGCTGAGAGTATCTGTTACCATTCTAGATACTGTTCGCTTAGGATTTTTTTACACTTCTTTGAATTTTGTAAGTCGGGAAGAGCATCCTTTAGATTTCGGAACACTCAATCCATTCCTCTGATTTACTTGGTCGAAATTTGTCCCCAGAGAACCATTATCTTCTCTACCGTGATTGGAGCAGTGAAAAATCCTACATCTCGAACGTGTTAAGAATTAAACAGGGCTCTTTTAATATTCTATAACTTTTTAATTTTAAAAAACGACGTAAAAATTTGTGATCACCATAGAAATATTTAAGCAATTGTAAGTATCAAATATGAATAGACAATATTTTTTATCTTGGTCTTCTCATTCCGATAGACATCGTGTGGAGTTCAAATGAAGAGAAACGAGAATTAGAAAAGATTTAGAAGCACTGGAAAAGTAAGGAAAATAAAAAAGGGAATTGCAGAATTGAGAGAAAATGATTTTATTGTCTTCATTTTTGAAAGCAATAAAGCCGAAATTGGGAATTATGAAATTGAGAAAAAAGGATAGAGCTATTATTTGCACTAGAGAATGACGCAAGACAAGGAAAAGAAGGGATAAAAAAAGTAAAAATCGATAGGTGAGACCCAACTTTAATAAAATCGATAAATTTCTAACAATAGTTATCTGTAAATTAGCAAAATCGAACCGCAAAATGCGCTAAAGTTTTAGAAACGAAATTCTGATTTGATAAAAGTAGAACAAAAAGGGATCAATATAAACAGAGTGAAGATAAGTAGCTTTCGACTAAAAATGACGTCCTTTACAGAGAATTGGCTGCGAAGAAGACATTTTGACAGGAAAAATAATTAGTAGCGTTTTCCGGGACATCCTATTTCTAATCAATATTAATCGTCTTGCTGCTAATGTCGTCATCAAGTTCGGCCCTCTTCTTGCTTTAAAAGAACGAAGAAAAGGAAAGGAAAACATTCCGAGGAACAATTTTATTAATTTCCTTATTTTTCTTTTATCTTCCTCACACTACGACTTCCTTTTTAGTGGATTCTAAAAGGGAAGTAGTTCCGGTACAGAACTACTACTTCCGAGTCATATATTACTTCCTCTACTATTTCCGGACCTAATCCTTTTCATCAATTGGAGGAAAACTGGCAGAAAAAAAATGGAAAAACTTTAAAAACTTTTTTAACAAAACAAGACTTATATATATAAGGAAACAAGGAATAATAAAAAAAAGGGGCACACGGGCCTCTATATATATATTTCGAAAAGATTTGTTTTTGATTCAGGTGGAAGTCTTCACAGATTGCGAGGATAGAAACTCTGCAAGAAAGAATCTCGATTTGAAATAGGGAAACGAACTCGAATTTACTTGACTGAATTCTGTCGGAGAAATGTTGCTCTTGCTCATCACATTCAGTCACAAAACTTGAATTGAAGGAAGTTATCACTTCCGCACTTCAAAAGAGGAAAGTTACCACTTTTGCTTCTTCAAAAACGATTTCTGGAAATATTTCTCACAAAAAATCTTTCTTTAAAATGAAGGCATTTTCACAAATAAAAACTCACAATAATCTCAATTCCTCCATTTTCCATTATTCAATGATGGCAATGTTTGTGTAAAATTTAAACTTTATTACATCTCAACTACCAAATGTGATTCTTTTTTTCGTTTTTATATTTATTATAATTTAAAAGAATTGTATAAAATAAAATAATGTCATTGACACAGTTTTGGCGTAATTCCTCTAAAAAGGAAAGTGAAGTTTACATAATCGCCAAGCTGGCTGTATGTTTGTATATCTCCACTAATAAAATGGTTAATTTTTATCAAATATATCAGAAATATTCCGTATTAAAAGCGAGCTCGACGCCGAATCTTTAATGCTACAACTTTAACTATTTAAAAATGGAGACGGTTAAAAAAATTCAAATTTATTAGAAGAAACTATTGATGTCTCTTCTAATAAATTTTTGTGAAATCCAATAAGAAATTCATGTTAATCTTTAAAAATAATTTTTATTCATATTTCTATAATCCCTCATTTTTAACCATTCCAAAATGGCATAGATTTAATTTCTTCCAAAAATGTTAATATTTTCATTGCAAAAATAAATTTAAAAATTTAAATTTCACGAATATATAGGTAAATCTTAGAATTAATTTTTAGCATTACTTACAAGAATAAAGTTTCTTTACATAGCTTAATAAATCGTTAATATAGAAAAAGTATTAATACTGTCCTAGAAAGTTTTGGTTTTCTTTTACGGAAGCAATGCGAACTCGGAAAGATTAGCGATTAGAAGTTTTCACCATTCAATGCTTTGTTTATCAAGTAAGTCAGAGGAAGAAAAAGTAAGAACGACACGTGATTCTCTATCGTCGATAATCAAGTGTGGCCCAAAGTATAGCATCCAGAAGCCAAGCGAGTAAGTGGGCCGGAACTATGAACGACAATAGCATAGAGCGTATCAAGATTTTTCCGTTATCTGTTTCCGAAACGTTTATTCCGTTCTGAGAGAAAGAACGGAACGTTCGGAGACTCCACAGATGGTGGCCAACTTAGTTTTGTCGAAGGCAGCTGGCCTTTCTCAAATATAACTTTCTCTAACTCGCCCTTTAATACGCCATTTCGACGTTAACCAATGGGTCAAAACGAAATCAGACTTTTGTATTCAACTGGATGATGTTTGTTTACACAAAACTTGATTTTAATTTTACTCACTCGAACTGTGGTCTATTAATAAAACTATATTGACTTTAGTTTAATGATAAATACGCACTTCTGCTATTGAAATGCCGATTTCACACGCGATTTATTCCAACATGTAGTTTAAAATGAATGCAGTCTAAGCATGTAATTTCGAGTGATATTTATATATTATTTCGGAAACAAATAAAATTCCGAGTATCCGAGATTTTACAGCGGAAGAGTCATTTTTGTATGACTATACGCCGTAAACATGCTGACAATTTTCACTTTCGTGTACAGAAAATTACGAAATATAAAAAAAAAGCAGCGAAAAAATAACCAAGTAAATATTTAAATTAGTTATTATGTTCCGAAAATTTAAGTTTTAAGTATTTTCTATTCACATCCTCTTAAAACAAACTCTTAAAACTATATTTGGAGTTCTTCTCTCGAGTACTTCCGATTAAAAGTTTAAAATATAAATAAACATCTTATTAGCGTATATTTAGAAACTATAAAGTTCTTAATCTAAAAGGATGTTCATAAAACACTTCTCCAACTTCTAATTAGAAATTCTGTTGAAGAACTTCTTTCTCGAAAGATATTTTTCTCTCTTAGTTTCGTGTGTTTCCTTGGCATCTTGCCATAGTTAAAGCGGATGCGGACATCAACCTAAGAATTGTATTTAGTACAGCGACACGTTTTATGTATATCAGAACCGAAAATTTATTATTAAAACCGATAAAAAAAGTTTTAGAAATAAATATTTAAAATTTGTTCCTCCATCTCGGATTTTTAATTTTCGTTCTTTACACGAGATAAATCTTCCGTAAAAATTTCGGTTTGTATGATAATTATGATATGCGATTGGCAAGAAAAATGCTGATGAACCAAACTTCTTACAGTGACAATGAAGTAGAACGTCATTTTAGTAGTTCTAAAATAAGAAATCCATGATCCGTGTAATGCTTTGCAGCAAATGATCATTTTGTCAATCTAACTGCATTTTACTTTGTACTGCATCGCATACAAAAATCCCAATTCAAGCTGTTAAGAGGAAAATGTATTTTGTTTTTATTTTTTCCAATACACTTGATTCGTTTCTGACAGTATATTTATTTGAAGTCTATCTTTTTTTTTTATTTTAAACATTTTTTTTTTCTTTTGTAAATCTAGGGATTGCTAAAGTTTTCGTCATAACGCTTCGATGCATATTCACAAAAGATCAATATAAACCTACAAACAAAATAAAGGAATCTATATGTTACTGATATATTGAAAAAAATTTGCGACTGACTATATATATATCTTCAGAATGATGTTTAGAGTCAATGTTTCTGTAAATCTGTTCGACTGAACATCAAAGAAAATTGTTTTATAAGAAATTTATTTAGTCGTGAATTTTTGTATAAATTTTTCAGAAAAATTCATTTTTCTCTAACTATGATAACGAACAGCCAAGCAATTTTTTTTATTTTATTTTTGTGGTTAACAGGCTCAAATTATCACCAGACAGAATTATGTTACGCTTGAAATGTGTAAAAATTTATAATCAAGACTATAGAAAAATCTCAGCAGCTGTTGCATTTGTTTAATTGCTTTCCGAAAGCAATAAAGTAAACAACATATAAAAACTTTTCTTATATTCTTATATTTAATAATAATAATAATAATAATAATAATAATCTATATAAAAAATGTCACATTTTTTGTAGAAGAATAGCAATAATTAGAAATGAGAATGAAAGAAAACGTAGAGAATTATGACAAAAAAAAAAAAAAAAAAAGTAAAAAGAAAACTGGAGGAAGAAAAAAGCATCATTCAAAAACTTCGAAGTATGTAGCTTAAACAAGAAATCGATTTGGAAAATATTGTCTCAAAATGTCAAAATAACGAGAGTATTGTCACTTTGTTCGGTAGCGTGCAAAATATCAGTTACTTTTTCTTTTGCTTATACAGAATCATCTAGGAAACTGGGAAAGGATCTGGAAAGACAATCAGTGCAATGATACCGATGGAAGAATTGATTGATGGACAAGTTGCGTGCACAGTTCGATACTGCTATGGCGTCATTGCAGATTGATGTTGGGCTTGGATACGACATGCTCTGCAACATCCCATATATATATATATATATATATTTTTTTTTTTTTGCCTTGGTTTTTTCCTCTCTGGGAAATCGTTTTTCCTTGGGATATACGGGTTGCATTACGTCCTCTTTACTTACCTT
>WUQG02059946.1:0-10026 GCA_011317285.2 Androctonus mauritanicus | reverse complement strand
ATTCTGGAACTATAATTCAAGAGTTTGGAATGTTCCAAATAATGCATAAGAACTTTGTTGATATCTGTTTAGTTAATGTGACTGTGTACTGATGTGGGACTGTCCTCAGTCCAAAAACATTATACAAAATAAAGGTCTGATGTCTAGTACTTGGGCTGTTTTATTATATATTTATATAATTACAAAAATCAATGGAAAATGCAACACTATAATTTTATAAAATAATTATTTTATATGTTATTCCAGCTGTATAAATTCCTAATATATTTTTTACATTATATAAATCTGAATAATAATAATATTTTGTAATTTTATTAGAAGATATCTAATCTAATCAATGTAATGATTTAAATAAGTATATTGTTTTTTGTGTATTAGTTTTTATTAAAATATTTACCATAATAAAATTTATAACTAATGAATTTTTAATAAATAGAATTGAAAACATCAATACTAATTTTTGGAAAATTGGATTTTTTTAAATAATTTTATGTAATGAAGAATTTTGAGAATTACATAAATTTCAGATACTATTTAATGAAAATTTTTAACTAATAAAATAAAACCACAATGACTGGCAAGTTTTTGCCTTATTAGACTTAAATTCAAAAATCACTTTGCAATTAGTAGCTCTGAAATTCAAAGTCAAATGGTAAGTAATAGGCTAAAGAAGTAATACCTATTCATAAACTATTGCATTATAATATACACAATTATATTTATATTAATGCTTTTGAAATGCTTTAACATCAATAAGAAAATGGTGGCAACTTCCTGATATTCAGAAATAAATTAAAAATTTTTGCATTAGAATTAATGGAAAATGAGTTTCTGATTTACAAATATTTACTTAGCAAACAGTTTTTATGACTTGAGTAATCTTCATACACTGAAGGATATCTGTATTTATTTTTTAACACCAGTTCTTAATCATTCACTAATCACTAAACAGATATGCTATTCCAAGCCCTATCATAGACTGTTAATACTTATGGAGGTCTGCCAAATTGTACAGGATGGGGATTAACAAACCTGTAGAGATCCCTCAAATTTTTTAAGGGATGAATTCATAATTTGATTCAGAGTTTCTTGATTGGAAAGCTAAAGCATTCTAACCCAGCAAATCAAGTTAAATATCTTAAGTGTAGTTTAGTTTAATTAGTATATTGGTTATAGACAATATTACTCTATATTATATTATATTATAGGTTTCTCTCTCATTTTTTCTCTACTATGAAGAGAAATATAAGAAAATAGAACTTCATTCCATTTTGATATATTAAAACCTTCAATTTTTTAATTAATTTAGTTTTCACCTGTGATGTAATAATAAAATGATATTAACTGAGGAAACATTAAACAAAAACTATGCAATGTACTATGTCCATAATCAATTAATAATACAATATTAAATGGAAATTTGATTGTGCAAAGGTGTTTGGAAGTTTGAGTGAAAGAGAGCAAAGGCCCTTTGCTTATGTTGAGATAAGAAAAACCAATAAATACAACTTTACATTTAATAATAATATCATTATAATTAAATAGAATATACAATAAAATTTTTATATGAAAAATACATTAAAAAAATCTACAATTAGCTAGATTGGGCCCATGTGGCAAATTCAGTGTATTCACTATTTGCATACATGCAAAAGGTACTTGGAGCCCTGATTCAGAGGGAGTAAAAGGGTCCTCTTTATCTAATTTAAAACAGAAAAGTTATTATATAGAATAATATTACTTTGTCTTAATGTCTATAATTATTAAAATATCTCACAAATAAATATAACAAAAATATATTAAATAAAAAATAAAGCAAAAACAAAAGAAAAACATTTACAATAGACATACTAAATGTAAACATCAATGTTTAATACAAATAGACAATCAAACAATAGGGCATAGTCTCATGTAATTTACTTTTCTTCCTTCCAACTTTTTTATTTCTCACTTTTTTCTCTAGAAATATATACTCATTTCACAGATATTTTCACTAAACTCTATTAAAATTTTATATTATTACTAATTACTGAAAATATTAAAAATTAATATTGTAACATTCTTAGTGAGTGATTTTTGTAAAAATATATTAAATCAGTTTATAAAGCAAAAAAACCCATCAAATATAATGTGAATGAAAATATATGGATGCTAAACTGTATTTATATACTCTTACTACATGCATAAAATATGCCATCCATTCAAACTGAAGAAGATGTCAAAATATACATCAAGTATCAATTTAATTTTATTTATTAATATTTTTTAATATCTTATTCAATTATAAGATCCATATAAATCAGGGGCGCTGGTACAGCACATTTGGTAGGCCTATATCCCCTATTTGTACGGATTTGTACTTGAATCATATCTGTTAAACAAACTGCATATAAATTTTCAAAATAAAACATTCTTTACTTTAACTAATAATGATTCATTCAACAAGAAAAAATTAATTTTTTCTGTTTCACTAAATTTTAGAAATTAATTTCTGCTCTAAATGCTGGAATTAATTTTATTTAACAAAGAAATAAAGTACTCAAACTGTTTAACGAAACATTTACAGATAATTAGTCAAATATTGGAATATAACATACAATTTTTAATTGATTGAGAATAAAAGACAATACAGACAAAATTTAGAAATCAAAAATCCACAAAATTGGTAAGACATTACTGAGTATCATTTTTTAATGTCAATATTAAGCTGTTGTGTGTGTGCATGTATATATATATATATATATATACACACACACATGCCCACACAACTCCCTGACTTATATATGATTTATGCTCAGAATGGCAATATTATAAAAGCCATAACATATATTTTAATTTTGCCATAACAATTATTGCTGAGTACATAGCTTATCTACAAGATATATGCAGTAAGATATATAATAACTTTACTAACATTTAGACATTATCAATAGTGTATAGTTAAATCATTATAGTAATCATAGCAAAAATTATAATAATCCTGTGTAAAATTACAGTACTATTTTATATGCTAAGTACAAAGATGATTTTCAAATACTGCATATCAAAATTTTTTCATAGAGTGGAATTTAAAAAAATTGGAGAATTCCTGTACATAATTTTGTAAATTGGAAAATTTCTGTACATAATTTTGTAAATTGGAAAATTTCTGTACATAATTTTGTATTATTTCTGTATTAGTGTCTATAAATAAATAAATATATATATATATATCTGAATATTTTTTTTTGATAAAAGAGTAGAAACATTACTATCATGTAATACTGAATTTTTTATATACAAAATTTTTTGAAAAATATCTTAATAATTATCTATTATATCCATATTTTGTTATTTATAGACCTAAAAATTCTTAATTTACTATCAAGTTCAACCAATTGAAATTTTCTATAAATTCCTGTGAAAAATATTTTTGCAACAATTTGTAACAAATTTTATTTTTACTATTCATCTGTTCTCAGGTTCAGCTTCAATGGTTTTCAGTTCTTTTGTTTTCTGTATCTTCTCTGTGAATTCATAATTTTATAACAATATATTCATCAATCAACAGCTATGGTAAATTTTTTTTTTAATAAATAGTGATCATATGAATTTTACATCAGAAAGTTCCTTGAAAATTGAATTAAATTATGTAGTTGTAATTTTAACAAAATGAATTTGATAAATACCAGTAAATATATAAAATTTATGCAAAACTTTTATAGGCCAATTTAATATTTATACAAAAAAAATTTATAAATTTTGACTATTACTGAAAAAATTTCGGAAATTATTTATTTGTTGGATTTGAAATATAAGAAAACTCAAGATAATACTTTAAGTCAAAAACAAAAATTATTCATGATAAAAGAAATATTTTAATTATCCAAAATGCAAAAACTATTTTACAGATAAACAATAATTTACACTGAAAAGGAAGCAAAATTAGATAAATCCTTAAAATTGAATTATTTTATATTAGCTACAAATCATAGCATAATGAAAAAAATCTTAATATTTATTCACTAAGGAATAGTGCTCGATGGTGTCAATATGGTCAAAACAATTTACAAAGATTAAATCAGTTAGTTTTTTGTTTTATAATCCATACATAGATGATGAAAATTTCAATTAGAACATTAATTAAAATTAGAAAAAATTTTTGGGACAAAAATCTGCTCTCCTAATATCAGTTACAGATGCTAAAATTTGAATATCTATCATTATTTAACTCTTTTTGTTTTCTTCATTTTTTATGTTTTAGTTACCGTCTAATTTAAGTCATATTACATTGACAAACAGCAAAGTTTCCAGCATTAATATATTAAAAAGATAATGATTTTGTATCATAAATCTGCACTTTTGTAAATATCTTCCTAAATTGATAAGAATACACTTCATATATTTATATCAGTAGGTTTTCATTTAATGCCAGGAATTAGGTTCCAGAAAATCACAACATTAATTGAAACTAGAAATCCCATAGATCTAATGTTAAAAGTCATGGTTATACTTGCTTTCTTTCTGATATTAGAAGGGATATTGTTTGGTAATTTTTGTCATCTAATCATTACTGTATTTTAAATAATAGAATGACATGAATGAAAAGCATGATTTATGTATAAGTTTTGATTGGAAAATGTTTCATAGCCATTATATATCATGATTTATTATAAAATTTTTTCCCTAATAAAAGATAACTTAGAATTCACAGGTGTTATATCCACAATTAGTTTTTCTTAACTTTACACTAACAAACACTAAACATTATTATCATTCAATAATAGTGGTGCTACTCTAGGTCCTACATGTATTTTCTACCAATCAAGGTCAACTCGATTGTAGAGAAAAGGAATTGATGAATAGACCCAGATCTCACATATGAATTTTCCAAGGATTGAGACTTTAACCTGATTTCTAGTCTAATTGAAATATGTTACATGGCAAATCCAATCTACTGTCCTATTGCAATACAGCTTAACATACTATTCATAGATAATATCCTATATTTAAGTTAGCATTCATATAAAATGTAATTTTCTGCAAATACTATTACATGTTTTCAACTCCTTAATCTCTCTCTCTTATATTTATAAAAGTAAAAAAAAAAAAAAAAAGGATTTTATTGTTTTGCTGCTTTAAAAATTTTAATTTTTAATTAATTTAAATTTGCTTAAGAAGTAAGTGGAAAACGACGTTAAATGAAGACCTACTGTATACCGAATAAAATATTTAAAAATCAGCATTACTTAGCATATCTTTTTTCTTACATACACACTCGCAAAAAAATTTTGTAATGTAATGATTCAACAGCGCATCGACACTAGCTAACTTAAATTTCAGCTACGTTATTTGTTTATGACATTATACTAAAAACCAATTTATTTGTAACTACAACATAACATTTAATCTACAATGTTACAACATCAATACAATATTTTCATTTTAAACTTCAAATAATGAGAATCTTCACTGCATCAATTCTAGCGCAACGATGGGAAGCCTCAGTTAAATAATATTAAAAAGATCGGGAAAAAATCAGAATAAAAAATGAAAACAAACAATGGTGCCTATGATAAAACGAATGAATAATATAAACTGAAATTTATCATCTATAACTGATATTCAGTATAGATTTACTTACACTGTTATATTACCCGCACCTCTTATGACAACCGGCTCTGGCAGAACGGTAATGACGCTTTCATCTAAATAGCTTTGATCTTCGTCTTCTTCGTAAATCGCATCGAAGTCCGCCATTTGCCTCTCTTCGGGTAACTAGCACATGCGACACCTGCTGATTTAAATAGAAGTTAATATAGAAATGCGATTTCTATTTTTTATCTGTAATTTTAAAATCAATTTTCTTTTTCAATTTTAAGTCAAAATCATTATATTTTATAATTTAATACAATTTTTATTTCGTGTAAAATTTTTTATTCTTTGTTTTTATATGAATCATTAAAAAATGCTATTTATAAAAATATAGAATGTTATTTCAATAGTAATTTGTTCTAATTAAGAATTAATCACTCGAAATTAATTTCTTTTGCAATTTAAAATTTAAGAAATATTTGTAAATTATTAATAAATGGCGAGAGGTAACTAATTTATAGCCTTAGATCTGTTTATTATTTACTATTTATTTATTAATTAACCTTGGAGTGAAATTCGAAATTCCTTTAAATTTCAATATTAATATTTCACATTTAGAACCTAACTATCTATTAGAACCCACAGAGTAAGTATTAGAACCATAATCTTTAAAAAGAACTAACACTAAAGAGGGATTTGTAAGCAATATAGAAATGAATCTTGGTATACAACCTTTACACAATCGTTGCCAAGTAATACAGAATTTATATTTAATATAGAAATTTGGTTTCTTTCTATGTTCTTATGATTATATAACTGATATTCAGAATATAATCAGTTGTTTTAAGTTGAGTTTATGTATCAATCATAATTAATATAGTATTATAGATGTCGCTATGGTTACATCCTAATTATTTTTCTTGAAATGTTCCTTTCAAATCAAAATTAAAAGTTTTAATCTAACTGAAATTTTAAAATTTGTACTTTCATTTTAAAAAAAGAAATTTAATTATATTTAAATTTATAGCATAACAACATCATCTGCTGACAAAAAAGCAGCATTGAATATCTCATTACAATTGGTTAAGCTTAAGAATTGTGTAATCATAATTGAAACGTTAAATTTGTCTTTCGGCTAATACATGCTTAGAAGATTTATAAATTCTAAATAAAATATATTTTATTAGAAACGCATTCAACGCATTTCATATATTCCATTGTTTGTATTCATTTTTTAATCTCACGTATCAGTCAATAAAAGACAACAAATTTGGATAAAGTCATCAAATTTTATTTAATTTTTTTCCTCATTAAAGACTTTTCTGTAACTAACGTTGGACAATCAGCAACATGATCATTACAATTTCAATCACAAATCATTTTCTAAATATTGTAAACAAACAAACTGGTAACAACCTGTATTCTCGGTAATGCTTACAAAAATATATACCCCGTCTGACGACGTCACGCTACATCTACACGTCATTGTAAAACGATGACGTGAAGACGGGTAGTGACGTCACAAAATGCCTAAAAGTTGGAAAGTTTGTTCGCAAACGAACAAGGTGAACAAGAGAGATGTGCAGTCAGTTTCGAGTTTTTAATTAAAAAATGATAAATAAATAATTTTAAGATTAATTTATTTAGCGTTTTATTTATATATGTATATATATATATATATATGAATTTCGAAACTAAAATGCTCACCTCGGCTCGGTTTTATTGGGATATAGATAAAGCGTAAATATATAATATAAGCAATATCACAGAACCAACACGTGGATTTCCGACTTCTAACGATTTACACGATGACAGAAAATCTAAATAGAACTTCTACAAGATAAAGTTTAAATTTTTGAAACAACGAATCACATACACACGAAAATGCAACATCTGGTCAATGTCGTAATAACAATGCTAACTCATCGATTGATTTTAACGTCTTAATAACAATGCTATCCCTTTAGTCGATTTAAATCGGCTGCGGGCGATTAATGAGGTGTGTCTTGGTGAAAGTAAACGATTTATTCGAGTTCTGAGCTTCTGTTGGATGGAAGCAGTTTTTTCCTCTTTCTCTCTCTTGTGCGAGTTTTGTTCTATGCTCCTAATAAAACTCTAAATTCTGTGTGCATCGTTTGGCACTAAGATGCCTCTTGCTGCAGGAAATTTGTGAAATCGGAGGTTTCTGGTAGAGATTTTTTACTTGGATGCTACCCTGATGAATTTAGTCCGTTGGACCGCCGGCGGTTTCAGGCGCTGAAAGTGTCAACTCTTTGGCCGCCGAGGATGAGGTGGCTTTCATGAAACCAAAGGTTTTCTGTGGAGTAATATTTCTCTTGGAAGAAGAAGGAACTGTCTCCTTCACTCTACTCGGTACATTACTTTTCGGTGGTTGTATGCGGCTCGGTTTGGGTCGAGGCTGTTTGGGGGGTACCACTTGCGGGGGTCTAGCTCGGGACGGTAGCTTAATCTCTTTGGATGGTGTCTTGGACGTGGATCTTTGTGACTTTTCAACTGAGCATTGGCGCTCATTGGAACGGCTTCTGACCTCTGTGACCTGTACTCGGTGAGGTGGTTTTAATATTCGCGGCGTCGCCATCTTAGTTTTTTCCGGAAGAGCATTTCGTCCTGGGGGTTTTGGAATGGGCTTCGGAGTCGGAACCTGTTTGTTTCTGGTTCCAGCTGGAGGCCGAGTTATCCTGGACGCCGGGGCATCTCCACTCAGACTAGTCCTGGAACTTCTCAGGCTGCTATTTTTTGAACTAGATTGACGTGGTTCCATTAATCTGTCAGTGACAATGCCCGGTTTCGGAAGGCGGGTTTGTGTTCCCGTTCTTGGTTTTGGCAATCCGCTGGACCTTTCTGATTTGACAGGTCTTCGTGTATTTTCCATTCTGATTCTAGATAAACGAGATTGTTCAGCCGGGATTTCTTGTTTATTCTTTCTTTTCACTATAGGAGAATGCGATTGGGATGTCTTTGACATAATCTGGCTAGATTTCTTTTTGGGTGGTGTTTTGGGCGAATCTGCCAAGTCGATATCGCATGAGCAACTCGACCCAGCACCTTGAGACTGAGTATCACTCAGATGCGATCTAGTTTCATCGAATCCTTCGTCCCGTTCGGCAGTACCGCTTGTCTTGTGGCGCAATAGAGGTGAAGGAACGGAATCTGTTTGGGAAAGTATACCACTATCTTGTAACTTTTGTCTTTCTGAGGACTCTGATTCCAAACTAATGCTATTCTCACATATTTCGGTGATGTCTTCCTCGGCATCTTTACTTGTGGATGAGTCTTGAGATTTCTTCTGAGTTTCTAAGAGTTTCTTGGGAATCTGGATATCCTGTTTCTTCTCTTCAAATTTCTTAGCTTCTCGGGTCTCCTTTTCAGCATTCTCCTGAGCTTTTAATATTTCTAGAGATTTTCTTTTTTGTTCTTCCAACTCTTGCTGTCTTTTTAGAGCTTCTGCCAGATATAAATTATCTGACTCTTCTTCTCTCTTTTGTTCTTCTCTAACAGATCTATCAGTACAATCAGAAATTCTCGTTGCATTTTTAAAGTTTTCTGTTAAGGATTGCAATCGTCTAGCCAGCCTGGAACGCAACGACATCACTTTTTCTTTTTTTCGATTGTCCGTAGAAGCATCTTGTGGTGATTCCTCGTCTGCTTTATGTGTTTGAACTACTTTTCCTCCTGCCTGATTCTTCTCGTGAATGGGAGACAAAATTAGATCCTTATTAACAGGAGAGATAATGTTGTCTTCATCATCACTATTTCGATTACGAGATCTTGAGCGAGACCTTCTTGTAGTTTTTCTGATGATTGAAAACCTATCAAAATTTCCTTCTCGATCGATTTCAGTCGACACATTTTCATCTCGAGTCACATCTTCTACAGATTCGTCGAACTCCAGGAATTTTTTGTACCTTACGCATCTCCTCATCATCCTCTCCATCTGAACAGGATCGTTGTTATTAGTGTCTGTGTTAGCCACTTCTCTTTTTCGAATTCTGGAAATTCCAGAGAAGTCTTGATGTCCAATGTCTCCATTTGGCTGAGATGAATCAGGTAATTCATTCCCGGGTCGAATCTGTGAATCTAGAATCATATCTGATGCTTTATTACAAACTACTTCTTCACTATTTTTCTTTTCTGTTTCATTTCCATCCTGAAGAGATGAGGAGGATATTGATTTCTTCCATTTTGGTCGGTTTTCGATTTTGCACTGCCTCTGTTCCTCAACTGCTTCCAGCACTTTCTCTACATCCGTATTGGACATAGAATCTCTTAATTTTGTAACATTTTCCATCTCTTGCCTTTTCCTCCTTTCGGAAGCTAGTTTCTCCTTAAGCTTCATTTCCCTCTCCTGCTCTCTTTCATTCTCATGAAACCATTCTTCGATCTTTCTCTTCCAAAGCTTAGGTTTTGCTTCCAGTTCTTGATTATCTATTG
>WUQG02059935.1:0-10026 GCA_011317285.2 Androctonus mauritanicus | reverse complement strand
ATTTATTCGCCAGGGGGAGTTAGTGCTTGTTTCGGCTTACGTTTGGATTACGGTAATCAATCCCCTGTGTGGTTGCTACATAATGATCATACAGAACAAACAGAAGCATTAAATAACCTGAAAAATAATAAAGGAGAAAGGTTTATCAAAATACTATAGAACCTAAATAAGTCAAAAATTAAAAAAAGTAATTAAAAAATAAAGAAAAACTATAGCATGCATAAGAAACCCAATGGTATTTAATTCTCTTAAAAGTGATAAAAGTAAGTATGAAGAGAATCATAGGTCAGGAGTTTATCAAATATTGATATATGATCAGAATACACAAAAACAAGAATACTATATTGGGATAACTAAGAGAAACCTTAAAGATAGGTTAAAAGAACATAAACAAAACATAAAAAATGGAAAAATAACAACAGCTCCTATCAAAAATGTTACCAGAATAATATAAAAACTAACTGGAAAGAAAAAAAATATTAAAATCTTGAAAAAATAAAATAATAGAAGACAGTGTGAGTGAACTGATAGAAATCATTTAATAAAATTTGATAGTTGATATTATAAATGAAAATACATCATTATAAAATACATCATACAATACATCATACAATACATCATAAAATACATCATACATATACATCATAAAATACATCATTTTATGGCATCTAGAGCCAAGCATTAGAAATAATTTCTAATGCTTGGCTCTATATGCCATAAAATAAATTAAATGAATGTTAATAAACATAAAGTCAGCATTTTTAGCAGCTTAACATAAACCACTCTTTATTCACAAACATTTTCAGCAAATTTTTTGCCATCATCAGTCTACAGAATAATAGAACATAAAGTTCAAATAATAATGGTTGTTGCCTTGGTTACATTGTTGGGTAACATAAATATAAGATAAGATAAATTAAATACAGTATTATGTTGCCCAACAATGTAGCCAAGGCAATAACCATTATTATTCAAACTTTATGTTCTATTAATCTGTAGCCTGAGGATAGCAAAAAATTTGCCAAAAACGTTTGAAAATAAAATGTGGTTTATGTTAAGCTTCTAAGAATGCTGATTTTATGTTTATTAATGTTTAATATGAGACATTAAGCAGTTTAGTCAGAAGAAATGGGCAAATTAAATGAACCTGAAAAGATTTAAAGTAATTTTTTAGAGAGTTTAATTTTAGGATTATATATTATTTAAAAAGACTATAAAATAGTTGTAACAAAGTTATTTAATAAAAACTAATGATATTAAAACCATAAAAACAGATAGGCATAAAAATATTTTAGAAAACATTTAAAAATGTAATATGATTAATAATTGTTGTTTTCTAGAATGTATGAGTTTGTTTAAATTCTTTATGTGCATTCTATATTTTAAATCGTTTTATTTTCCTGAAGTTGATCTGCAAAACTGAAACATTTGAAATAATTTAAAATAAAAGTAATATTTTTATTGATGCTTCTATTTAGTGTTAGAAATTTAATCTTATAATTATTTAACAACAAAATATTGAAATTAAATTCTTTTAAAGATTTAATACTAAATATAGTTTTGATGTAATATATATCAATTTTTTAAAACTATATTTTTTTGAAGATGTAAAAATTAAAGTATGCTGAGCTTTGTAATATCTTCAACTGAAGTGAATAAGGAAAGTTAGTTGATAAATCAGATTAATAGTTTTATAAATTATTGTAAAATTTAAATATTAAATATGAAGGATGTTTTATAAATATCTTTACCACAATTTTTTCACACAATCATCAATGTTAAAGTATTTTTTAAATATATATATTATCACTAATATAATATATAATAAATTTTAAATTAAAAATACTATTAAAATATTTACTTTATACATAATTATAAAAATTTAAACTTTTAAATTTATTAAACTTATTATTTCTATCACAATTATTTAAGCCAAATTAAACATGCAATTTTATTAGGATTAAATATTAGTAAATTAGTGCATGCAATGGTATAAGCATGCTTAAGCATTATAAAAAAATGTGCAAGGATGTGCAGATAGTAAAGACTTAAATAAATCTTTACTACTCAGTAACATGCAGGATTATTTAATATAGCAGGAATGATATTGGAAAGGCAACGTAATGTACCCGAAGAGCTGAATGGTGGGAAGCCTTGTGCCCCTTTGCTGGGATCTAGAATAAAAGAAAAAAGAAGCACACAACACTCAAAATACAATACCAAACACACACAAGTGATACTAAAAGAGCCAATATGAAGGAGGACCCAGTGCAAGTGTTTTAAGACTTGATTTAATCTGGGTATTGAAAGAATTATAATAAGAAAGAATTAATATATTATAAAATTATTATTATTATATTCTAGTTATATAATGAAAATAATTATTTATAAAAATTTATATTAATTTTTTAAAGAATTATTATATAATAAATTAATATATTTTAAAATTAATGTTATGATTTATTTATATTTTATATATTGATCAATTATTATTAACTATATCATTAATTATAGGATTGTGCCAATCATATGTGCAAAAAATGCAAGATATTGGGAGAAAAACTTTAGCAAATAACATATTACAATATATAATACAAACAGAAATAGTAAAAATACTCTTGCAAATAGGTCACAAATATCTTTGACACAATCTTGTTTATAGAATATTAAAAATTTTGAATTAATTTGAAAATTAATATATTAATTTTTACATTTCTTATATAAGATATCTTTAAAAATTAAAATTTAATGCAAACTTATTAAGCAAAATTTGAAAAAATTATTAAGGTATTAAATAATTTTATTTTTGTTTTATTTAATAATTTAATAATAAAATATTAAACAAAAATTGTTATACATGTATTTTTTTTAAATTTTAGAAAAATTTAATAAATTTGTGCAAATATAAAGACTATTTTAAGGTGGTGCATTGTGAACACACAAGCAGAGGAATGGATTAGCAATTCATTTCATTCAACATAAATTTACAACATTTAATGCTTAAATATATTATTATATTATATTACCTGTTGCTGTTTGGAAAATCATTGTAGCATCTTGGCTAAAACCAATTGAATTATGAGCTCTAACTTCAACTTTGTAATAAGAATTTGAATTAAGTGAAGTTAATTCAAAACGTGGGGCATTTTGCCAATCCTTTATTACTTCTTCTGTTGGTTTTCCTACCATTTTCCAATCATTTCCATCTCTAGTAACCTATATAGAAATATTTAGAATACATTATGATTTCCAAAACCTTCTTCAGTTTATGAACTTAATGCTATGATGTTATAAAATCAATTTAGTAATCATTTTTCATGATTTCCTCTATATTTAACAAAAAAATCACATTTAATATTTTGAATTCTCTTTCAAGTCTTCTTCAATATATATTTGAAAACTATATTCTTATAGAATATATCAGAATTATATACAATAAACAGATGTAATTAAAAAACAATAAAAATTTATTATATAAACAAAAAGCATTATCCATTTCATTACAGAGATAAAGCAACAAATTAGTAGGATATAGGAAGTGCTTTGATTGAACTGACAAGTGAGTAAACGTCCTTTCATTCATTCATCAGGATTGTATGAGTATATGGCTCAGTTGACATTCCCAATACTAAAACATATGAGATCTCTATGGTATGCCATTGCAATGGCTGGAATAGTTATTCTTATTATGCCTGACATATTTCAATAAACCTAAAATTCATGCACAATATAGCTCAGAGTTTTCTTGAATTTAATGGGGACACTCTGATATCTTCTATAAAAAATGTTTGATTAACCATATGACATTAAGTTAAACAAAGTTCAATCAAATTACAGATATTTTTATTGTTTTTTCCTTGTTAAATATCCTTATCTATAATCCTGTATTCTTTGTCATATCTCATCTGATAAAGCAATTAAGACTATGTGTTTGTATGTAAAAATTTGTTTGTTTTAACAAAGAATTCATGCACATATTTATTGTATGCAGTTCCAATATACAATGTATCAATATATATATTAAATCTTATTTATTTGAAACCAGTTAAAATTAAAATTATTATTAATTCAAAATAAACCACAATGCCCAACCCAAAGTATACAATCTTTGATTGTTAGTATATGGATAATTTGAAATATGGTTAATTTTTAATTCAAAGCTGCATTATAGTCCAAAAGTGGTCTAAAATTTATATTAATAAAAATTATTTTGTAATAAATTTGAATGGTTAAGAAGTCCTGAATATTCAGATAAGAGTTATTCCAAATGTATTCCAGAATGGATAAGTGATAAGTGATAAGTGATAACAGACCAGTATCAAGATTTGAATATATTTTTCAAATATAAGAAACCACTTCTTTCATCGGCATTTTATCAAAGTGAAGATTCATGCAAGAGTGATTTAATATTTTATTTTGGAGGAATCATGAAAGTTTTCTACAAAATCATTACTTAATGTAATTTCATACAGCATCTCTCTATGTGGTCAGAAAATCATTCCTCAAAATTGTTTGGTAATTCAACCTTGTTCAAAATGTTTGATATTTTGCTACATTTTATTTGAGGCATACAATTAAAAAAAACTGTATGTCACAAATAAAATTGTTTTTAATAAATGCCAATCACAATTTTAAATTGTGATTAATAATATGTGAAAACTCAAACAGTATAATAAAAAAATGCATTGTAAATCTATCAGAGGCTTAGCATGTTAGAACTGTACATAAAATGGTAGCAGTTTCCTATGGAGAACATCAACTTTTATTTCAGAAGTTGAAATAAGGAATGTTTTTGTTTTTATATTCTTAATATTTTAAATAAACTTTGCTTTACAATTAGATTTTTAAATTACAGAATTTTTATTATAGAGTTGCAATAAAATTCAAATAATTTCTGGTCTCCATTCTTCTGCCAATAAAAAAAGAATAGAAAAATTACATGAATAAATTGATAAATCAAGGAAACATAGTACTATATCTGTTAATCATAATCAAAATGCAATACAAAATAATTAATAATCATCACTCTAATGTAAATTTTGTGAACAATATATTATTTTATATTAATTTAATATGAAATTTCTAGGTGAATAACTTCATCATTAAAATATCTTAGATAAATGATGATATCAATTAATAAGAATTCTGAAAATCTATTATCCACAATAGAAAATTCTTAATGAAAACTAAATAAAAACACAATAAACAGTATAATTTTGACAAATAATATCTTTACAAACAATGCAATTAACTTTATTTATACATTGATTTGACAGAAATATCTTTTGATTAAGTTAGAATTACATCATGAACAAAGATGGCAATTTCCATTGTCAATGTATATTTATGAAATTAAATCAGAAATCATGAAATATTAATTCAACATTATTTCACATTTAATAAATTATGCTAATTAATGACTAAAACAGAAATAAAATGGTGCAATTTTTCATGAATTGGCTGAGAAATATAGAAGGTCCCCAACTTATAATAGGGTTGCATTCAAAAATTTTGGTTATAATTTGAATCTGTCATAACTCAGAACACAATTTTCCATGGACATAATGTTATAAATGGAGGTTATATTCTCCAATCACCAGAGTTCAGAATATTCAATATGCTTTTAAAAAATAGTAGCATACAGTAATGTTGAATAAAGGATATTTATTCTTTAAAATAAGGAAGTTTTATATTTCATGTCTATCAGAACTTTATGTGGTTAAAACTAAAGAAAACACAATGTAAAAACAAAGATGGAATGTTTAAGTTATTTTTCTGTATCCACGTTTCTAGCATCAGTTGCATGATAAATCAGTTGTTTACCACTTAAAGGATCTAGGTTCAATTCTAGGTCTCACATATTGTTTTTCAGGAAGGATCCAAGCTCAGCCAGGCTCATTGAATCCATCCTTCAATCATCTGGTTTGATCCCACTGTAGGTATTGGATACTTTATGGAGAACTACTCTAAAAGTGGCTGTTGCCAAAAGTATCCCTTGGTGATTTAATTGAAACTAATCTAGCTAAATTTCTAGCAAATATAGGCAATTCTTTTCCAATACTAATTCCTAATTATTAGCTGATTAATACATAACTGGTATCAATTCCAGATCCAACTATGAATTTGTAGTAGAGCCAGTAAGGCTTTATAATAAGTGAATTGATGATCAGGCCAAATCCATCAAAAATTTTTCAGAAACATGGAATTTGGATTCCATGCATTTAGGCTGGGGTTGAATAGATCAAACTAGATATCTAAAAAATCTGGAGGTATGAAACCTGAAATTAAATACAAATACCATATAATTGAAAGACAGCATGCTTCTATCCTGTGACTGCTTGGCCATCATTATTACAAAATCATTGATGGTGGCTGTCATAAGTATGGATTTTCATTATAAATAATCATAGTCATAAGTACAGATCATCATAAGTTAGGGACTCATATATTTGATTCTTCACAGTTTAGATTTAGATATATATAATATGCCAACTTTTAACTTTTAGTTTGGAACTGTCTAGTTCCAAACTAAAAGTTACAATTTATAACAATCTGTACCTATGACTGTGATTATTTACAATAAAAATCCATACTTATGATGGTTACCATCAATGATTTTGTAATAATTGCGGTCAAGTAGATACCAGAATGGAAGCATGTTGTATTTCTATCATGTGGTATTTATATTTAATTTTGAGTCTCATATTTCTAAATTTTTTAGGTGTCCAGGCTCAATCTATTCAACTTCATCCTAAATTACAATTAAAGAATTGTCTAAGTCTTTTAAATATAATTTAGGAGGGGGCCATTAATTCTGTATTCATCTAACATGTTTCCTGGTCTCAAGTAGTTCATTACAATAGGATATATCTATATTAATCTTTGGATTACATTGCAGAAATTAGAGATACATAAATTATTTTTAGTACATATGTGCAAATTATCTATAGAACAAGGGCTACAAAAATATATATATAAAAGAACAAAATAATAAGCATAGAATAGTGAGAACAGTAAATGAATTAAGAAATATTAATTAATACACAAGCACTAAATGCAATAATTAAATTTACTCTAAAATAACAAAGTTTATAACATGAAGAAATGATGTTTTTGACCCATATTGGATCCTCCTCAGCTTCTAATAGAATACAATTTAAAAATTGAAATTTGAATTTTACAAATATTATTCTACACATTAAAAGTTACATTGTTCTACTTACATAAAAGTTTACAAATATTTCTGAGAGTAAGAGAAAATAAAATAAATTATTTATAAGAAATAAATATCTCTGTTAAAGCACTAAACATAGATATATTAATAAACATAGCAATAATATCAACATTTACTGCTCATAACCTATAAGTAATCCCATAATTCTAAAGCATGGAATTATAGAATTATTTATGAGCAGTGAATATTGATATTATTGCTATGTTTATTAATGTATCTATGTTTTATGCTTCAATAGAGATATTTATTTCTTATAAATAATTTATTTTCTTTTACTCAAGAAATATTTGTAAACTTTTATGTAAGTAGAACAATGTAAAATTCAAATTTCAATTTTTAAATTGTATTCTATTAGAAGCTGAAGAGAATCCAATATGGATTAAAAACATTTCTTTTTGATGTTATATACTTTGTTGTTTTAGAATAAATTTAGTTACTGCATTTGTGTTTGTGTATTAATATTTCTTATTAGATAGAAACAGAGTTTGGATGGAGAATGTTTACAGTAAATGAATATTAACCACAGTTATTTCAGATATCAGAAAGTAAGATAGATTTATCTTATAAGTCAGGGCAAACATAAAAATGGTGCAGTGTTGCCTTTTCTTCAAATCTGTTACATAAGACTCTTGAGCTTCATGGAAGATTTTGTTTCACACAACTTAAAAAAATATTCTTGTTTGTATATTATGTTTGTATATTTCTATGTTTCTATGTTTGTATATTTGTATGTCTTCTATGTTTGTATATTTTATATGCCTAAATATTCTTGTCATGCTTTGTTTGTATATTTAAGAGGTATATAAATATATTCTATATCCAACAAACATTAATCAACTTATTCATATATATCAATAATTTATTTATTTTATGAATTATTTTTAAAAGCTAGGATACATTCTGGGATATTATAATTTATGACACTATATCTCTTTTTTTTTCTCTACTTCTAATGCTTCAGCTATTTTAGCATCCATGG
This sequence comes from Androctonus mauritanicus, assembly GCA_011317285.2. Taxonomy (NCBI): domain Eukaryota; kingdom Metazoa; phylum Arthropoda; class Arachnida; order Scorpiones; family Buthidae; genus Androctonus; species Androctonus mauritanicus. The sequence continues at coordinate 1,813 of WUQG02059935.1, read as the reverse complement.
GTTCCTAAGTTTTCTTACCTTTCCACTTTATTTTCATACCATATTCATGGGAATTTTTTTCAAAGCTGTTTAAACTAAACCTTCTCTTATATCTTCATATCTTTTAATCTGTCTTTTAAATTATATCCCATCTTCCCAATATAAAAATCTTATTTTCTAGTACCCAAATTATAAAAAGAAATCTTATAGATCCTACTATCTAAATTTCTTAAGGATCTGATATAATGAGAGTAATCTTTATCATATATTAAAAATTTAGCTTTGATCACCTGTATATTGAGCCAGTATTATATATGATATACATACCTTTATTTATTATCTATGATAATGTAAACATATAGTATATGCAACAATATTGTAATACTACATTTTATATTATATGATTACAGAAGAAGGTATGCAAAATATTCAGCAAGTTATATTTTGCAGCCATAAAGTATAATCTTCATTTTCTTATAAATATTTAATCTCTCCAACTGTAATTCTTCCATTTGTAAGTGTATTTAATAATATAATTTAATTGGAGAAATATAGCTGTACTTCATAAAATTCTATGTAATACCAAAGATTTTTTTACATTTTATTAATGTACATAAAATTTAAAAATACTTAAATTAGATATTATGTAAAATGATAGAAATACTATTATAATTATGTTTTATTGAATTTCTCTTTTGGTCTTTTATAATTACAGTATACTTCTGATTAACTAGGATAGTCAGGAAATGAATTATCCTGAATAATCTGCAAAATACTCAAAAAATTGGAATTATGAACAATATTCATTTAATATCAATAAATAAATAAATTGCATACATAAATATATCTAAATGTTGATAATTTATTGAAAAAGAAAACAAGAAATTGATTTAATTTCAGCAAGGAATAATTGCAATATTTATAATTTTAATTTTATTCTAATTTTTATCATCAATTATTTAAGATATAATAAAGAAATTAATCATGGGCATTTAAAAATCTTTCAGATAACACATCTAAGATAAATCATCAATAATTAACCATCAATTTCGAAGATTGCAGATTACTCCAGTTAATCTGCAACCTGAATAATCAGGAGTCTACTGTATGTAATAATAAAGCTAGATTAGGCAAAGTTTACTCTAAATAGCAAGGTTTATAATTAACAAATGATAATAAAAATTATTAATTAATCACCTGAAAATATCTAATCTGGAAATAATCAATAGGCTTTCCATTATCTTGAGGAACAGTCCATCGCACTTCAAACCTATCTGGATATCTACTAATATTACCACCTGGAGTAATAAATCTAGGAGATTCTGGATATGATTCTGCAGGCATTGTTTCTTCTATTTCTTCAGTCCATTCTCCAATACCTACATCATTTCTTGCAGCAAATTTAAATCTATAGACAGCACGAGGCTTTAAATTGTCTAAAATATAAGGTGTATCTGACAAGAAAAAAAAGATTACTTAAAAATAATTTAATTTAAAATTGAATAATTATATTTAAATATAATTTAAACGTAGTATTATTTCAATTATCAAAAATTCTAAATCTAACTGGTATTACAAAACTGTGTTAAAAAGCACTTAAAGCAGTAGGATAAAAAACAAAGTTTATTCAAACAGGAGTACTTTCGATTACAGCATAACCATTATATACAGATATGAATATCATGATATACAGAATCCCTATCCAGAATAAGACATCAGCAAGACAAGAATCATACATTAGTGCTATAAAAAGAAACCTAGCCACAAGAATGAAAAAGCATCAAAGTGACATCAAAATAGATACTTTCATGACTGCCTGGGCAAGGAAGGCATA